>QNUK01000214.1:602500-827500 GCA_013621035.1 Clarias magur
GTTTATCTTTAGGTTCTTAATTTAGATTCAGATGGTCAAATGACCTGAAAAACCCGATACAGGAATCTACCCCGGAATCAACTTCGATCGATATTTCCACTCTTATTACAGATGCGGGAAACCCACACGATGCAGTTCATTATGAACAGCGGGTGCTTGCTGAGGAGGCGATAAATACTGCCAGTTAACAAAAAGGAAGAAGCTGTTTGTCTAGCAATAAATGTTGAATGCACATGAAAATCCCTTCTAATAGCCCATAAAGGAATAAAGTCAGCACTTACACTTCATAATTAAGATGAGATTATAAATAACATTATACATTTGGGTCACTGAAAGATCAAAGCTTAGCAGATATTATATGGATATTGTGTGACAAGTCCTGTCTCTGGTCGTTTACTTGAACATGCAGTGAGAGGACTGCCTGATCATTGAAAATCGACGGGACAATTTGTTTGTCTTGTGAAAGAGATGCATCGGTCTGTGAGAACTGTACACACAATCATTCATGGACAACACTTTACCTCAGCAGGGAGTTACTGCCTCATAGTCATGACCTTGCTCCAAGCCATTTCTACATATTTGGGCCACTAAAGGAGTTCCTGGGAGAGCAGCAGTTCAGATGTAAAGCAGGCATGGATCTGGCATACTGGTAAGACTTTCTACCTTGATGGTATCCATAAAAGTGAAACACTGGGATAAGTGCATTAGTGTAGCAGGGGATTATATGTAGAAATAAAAGTAGTTTTTACTGTTCTGTTATTCTTCACAAAAACTCTCGGTTTGACTTGAAAACTCTTTGTACAGTATATACCTTGTCAGTCTAGTAGTTCATCAATGCCATGCAGAAGTGCAAGGGGGGGATTGGGCGTGGGGCTGGGGCGCTGAAGTAAGGAGATTTGGTGAGCGCCATCAATCATAGCCTAGAAAACATTCTTCTTATTCCTTCCCCAAAAGTCTCATGTGTCTTCAACGTGAAGCATGAGCATGAGTCTAGCCAGTGAGCTAACAACAGCAAAATGTGATTGTGCGTCACTGCTGAGTGCACACAGATCCGAATGCACTCGTGGGTGCAAAATGCATGGAAATTTTATGCTCACAAAGCACAACTTCTTGATCCTAACTATACTCACTAATACTGCTTCACATCCCTAGGTTGACTTCCATTACATTCTATAATAATGATTAATGAGTAAACCTCATAATCTTAATTTCTGTAATAATGATGTAATATTGTGATGATTCCTGTAACTCATAACAATGAACTTCATGATAGTCTAATCTCATACTCTCTAGATAGAATTATATCTACTATGTACACACGTGGACAAAATTGTTGGTACCCTTCGGTCAATGAAAGAAAAACTCACAATGGTCACATAAATAACTTTAATCTGACAAAAGTAATAATTAAAAAAAAATTCTATGAATGTTAACCAGTGAAAGTCAGACATTGCTTTTCAACCATGCTTCAACAGAATTATAAAAAAAAAACAAAAAAAAAAACTAATGGAACAGGGCTGGACAAAAATGATGGTACCCCTAGAAAATACTGAAAATAATGTGACCAAAGGGACATGTTAATTCAAGGTGTGTCCACTAATTAGCATCACAAGTATCTACAATCTTGTAATCAGTAGGGCTCCAGGTAGTCACTGTGTTGTTTGGTGACATGGTATGTACCACACTCAACATGGACCAGAGGAAGCGAAGGAAAGAGTTGTCTCAGGAGATTCGAAAGAAAATTATAGACAAGCATGTTAAAGGTAAAGGCTATAAGACCATTTCCAAGCAGCTAGATGTTTCTGTGACTACAGTTGCACATATTATTCAGAAATTTAAGATCCATGGGACTGTAGCAAACCTCCCTGGACGTGGCCGCACGAGGAAAATTCATGACAAATCAAAGAGACGGATAATCCCAATGGTAACAAAAGAGCCCAGAAAGACTTCTAAAGAGATCCAAGGTGAACTTCATGCTCAAGGAACATCAGTGTCAGATCGCACCATCCGGTGTTGTTTGAGCCAAAGTGGACTACATGGGATTGTTGAAAACAAATCATAAAAAAGCCAGACTGGAATATGCCAAACTACATGTTGACAAGCCACAAAGCTTCTGGGAGAATGTCCTATGGACAGATGAGACAAAAATTGAACTTTTTGCCAAGGCACATCAGCTCTATGTTCACAGACGGAAAAATTAAGCATATCAAGAAAAGAACACTGTCCCTACTGTGAAACACGGAGGAGGCTCTGTTATGTTCTGGGGCTGCTTTGCTGCATCTGGCACAGGGTGTCTTGAATCTGTGCAGGGTACAATGAAATCTCAAGACTATCAAGGGATTCTAGAGAGAAATGTGCTGGCCAGTGTCAGAAAGCTGGGTCTCAGTCGCAGGTCATGGGTCTTGCAACAGGACAATGACCCAAAACACAGCTAAAAACACCTAAGAATGGCTAAGAGGAAAACATTGGACTATTCTAAAGTGGCCTTCTATGAGCCCTGACCTCAATCCCATTGAGCATCTTTGGAAGGAGCTGAAACATGCTGTCTGGAAAAGGCACACTTCAAACCGGAAACAACTGGAGCAGCTTGCTCATGAGGAGTGGGCCAAAATACCTGCAGAGGTGCAGAAGTCTCAGTGACAGTTACAGGAATCGTTTGATTGCAGTGATTGCCTCAAAACGTTGTGCAACAAACTATTAAGTTAGGGGTACCATCATTTTTGTCCAGGCCTGTTCCATGAGTTCATTTTTTAAAAATAATTCTGTTGAAGCATGGTTGAAAAGCAATGTCTGACTTTCATTGGTTAACATTCATAGAATTCTTATTTATTATTACTTTTGTCAGATTAAAGTTATTTCTGTGACAATTGTGACCAAGTTTTTCTTTCATTTACCGAAGGGTACCAACAATTTTGTCCACGTGTGTATACTATTGGGAGTATGTCCATGATCTACATTAGTAATCATTGGCATGTGATCAGATAGAGACCGTCTGTGTGCTTTTAATCAACTTGGGAGTTATTCAATACAAATATGCCACTTCTTTAAACTGATGGAGTGTCCAATTCCATCTTTACACAATGGTGGGGTGTCTAAGTCAGTACATTATGTATGTTGTGAAAATCAGTCACAATGTCATTCTGTCTTTCTGTTTCAGAAGGACAGGTGTTCACAATTTGGGATCAAATCACAGCTAAGAAGCCATTTCATTGATACTTCAACTATAGCTGTTGCAGATACAGATACTTTATCTATAGCAATTAAAATGTTGACCCTCTAGCGAAAGAAATTACACCTCAATTGTAAATGCTAATTAAAAAAATTAGGTCAGCTCAAGCTAGAGAGCAGAAAATGATACCCAATCAACATGGCTGTTTACAGGAATAACAAGAACAACTACTGTAAAAGTGCATTTCTTTTCGATAATGGATGATGATGATGATGGAAATACTTGTATTTGCTTTTGTGTAATCAACATAGAGACATATTAGATTCTTAAATCTATAACATTGTCTCATGATGCTTTTTTGTGAAGGTAAATCTACAAATCATTCATCACAGATAGCATGCTACAGTACATTTTTGCTAACAAAACAAATATGGAGGCTCAAACATACAGCTGTTCCAACTTCCTGCTTCTTAGTTAAGCATACAGTAAAAAAAAAAAAAAAAAAACATTGTGAAGGACCTTTGAGTGTAGTGCATCAGGTTACAATGCTTGGGAGCAGTATGTTTAAAATGGAGCACAGTTAAAGGTTTTTAATTTTTTTTTATCTCATCAGTGGTGGTCGTGTGGGAACTTGATCATATGAATAATTTGTGCAGATTGGAACAAGCCAGTTCCAGTGTGTTGGATTTCAGATGATTTAAAAGCTTAATGTCTATGTTTTCTTTGATGAATGGGTCAGAAGCATTCATTGAAGCCTTTAAACTTTTAATGTGCCCCAAACAGTTCATGTAAATGCTGTAATGGTAATGGGTGTGTCAGTACAAGATTTCTGCTGTTGCTATGGAGATGACATTCATCAACACTCTATCACTCAAGAGTCAATTAAAGTTTGGGATCTATTACAAATGCCTGACATAATTACTGTACAGCTGCAGGTGGACCTATACAAAACTCACACACTTTTGTGTACATAAAACAACCTGGAGGCAATTTGGAACGACTTGGAAGCAACTGTTAAAAACTGCCATAATGTTATGAGATGTGTTTTCTTGCTAAAATGTGTCTTTAACAGGTTTTAATTGTGGATTTTGGTAGGTAACTGCTCTCTCCTGAGAACTGCAAACTGTACCAACCTACTTTCACCCATGCTGACGACTTGATTGTGACGCAGAGTCATACTGTACATATTGTATAGTTAAGCATCCCAGTGCCGTTAGGGTCTATTATCGCCACTCATGGAAAGCCTCTTGTCTAATCACATTGCACGGTCAGAACTAACTGTTGTATTAAATAAGGACTATACAAAGTAACAAATCAATCGATTTTACTGCAGTAAATGACACATTATCATTCCAAATCTCAGATGAGGACGCTTTATAAAAACATAATGTAATAGCTTTCAGGGCCACCTACTGTGTTACAAGATGAAACTGATGAGGGAGGAAGAAGGCAACATCATCCTCGAGCAGTGGCAAAATCCCCCCCACAGTTGATTGACTCCTGACCCTCCTGAGGATCCATCTAAGGATCAAATAACATGCGTGGACAGTAATCTCAAGGTCATACCGTAATTCCCTGAATCGCTTTTCTCTTTTTGAAACCGAATCTCTCTGTTCTGCTGACTTCATATGTTCAGTAATTAAAAATGGATTTCTTGTAGATTAATCATTATGCTTGACCATTTTCATGTGTGTGTGTGTGTGTGTGTGTGTGTGTGTGTGTGTTTGAGATAAGAGATAAAAAAAATAAAAAGAATGATAAAAAGGCTATAAAGAAAAACTTTAAAAGTATAGATTATTAGTGTGTGTACAATACCTTCCACAACAATAAATATAACTTTAAATGCAAAAAAAAAAAAAAAAACTAATGGTAATTACTGTTTTTTTTTTTTTTTGCTTTGGTAACACGTTCTCTCTCACTCTCTTCTGCCCACTCTCTTCCTTGCATTGTTCTCTCACTCATTGTTAATCACTTTATCCATTTTATATCTTCCTTCACATCCACCTTTGATTCAGAGTATCTGTGACTCTTTTTCCTTCCTTCCATTCCTTAATCTCTCTCTCTCTCTCTCTCTTTAGGAGCTAGGAACAGTTACATACATTACACAATGAATGTCCATTGCTTTTTCTCATTTTTTTTTCTCAGCTGAATTCAGTTTTATCTGTGGAAAAATATTCCTAGACGATAATGGAAATTGATTAATCACTTACATTTGTTTTTGCTTTTTATTACTTTGAAATACTGATTATATAAATATCACTGGACTTCTTTATCACTGACTTATCACTGAATGATGATCTGAAGATTAGTGGCTTTGGCCTCCTTGGGGTGTGGCTCCACATGACTTCTGGGGGTGTGCTGTGGTGTTTGGCACCAAGGCGTCAGCGGCATACGTGCAACCTCCATGAATCAGACTCGATTGTCTGGCGAATTCCATGGTTGCTTGATTGGACTGGGACTTTGAGAATTAGGAGACCCGTTCACTTTTTTAGTGGTTTGTGAAACATTAGCTCTTCTGAGATATCAGACCAGGTCAGTCCTGTTTGACGAGGTTAATGCTGGTCTTAAGCTTTAAGCTGTCACAGAAGCTGGTCTTTCTGGAGAGACTTGAACACACAGGAACATACAAGTAACCCTCCATTTAAATTCCACTTCATCACATCTTCTATTTATTCACAAACCTGCTGCTTCAAAGACACAATGTATAAATTAAACTTTGCTATCATACTTTGTACAAAGTTTTTTCTGCTTTATTTACTTTTAGTTTTCATTCAGCTTTCTTTATGTACAAAGTCAGCAAGCATAGCAGGTGTATGAAACACACAGTCTAGTCTGTATTTAATGCCTGATTAGAGGAAGCCAGTCTCAGTTCAGTGTCTTAGAGGAATTTCCTCCTTTGTGTCCTTCAGTAACGAGGTGCGTTTGTGGAACGTTGTTCACATTCATCAGTTCTGCATGACAGCCAGCATTGTGCTTTTGTTTTTGGCAGCAACTCAATATGGCAAGTGTGCTTTTTGGCAACACATGGCAACAGTTTGTGAATTTCCATCATATCTAACCTTTCTTCCCACAATAAAACAAAATTTTCAACACTGATGCAGATGGAATCGTCAATGCGTTACTGTCTACATTCATTCATCTGTACCGTTTATCCTGTGTCGTGGATCTTGGGGGCCTGGATCCTATCCCAGGAGACTTAGGGCATGAGGGAGGGTACACCAGTCCATTGCACACACACACACACACACACACACACACACACACACACACACACACACACACACACACACACACACACACATGCACAAACACACGCACACACACACGCGCACACACACACACACACACACACACACACACACACACACACACATTAATTCACAAACTACTGGCAATTTGGATGAGCATCTGCATGTACAATACAAGGCGACCAGTACCAAGTGCTAACCACTAAGCCTGGACTCAGGGCACAAGGTGCGGTACACCCTAGACAGGGTATCAATCCATCACAGAATTTGGATTGGCATCCCGTCCAGGGTGTACCATGCCTCGTGCCGTAAGTCTCCTGGGATAGGCTTCAGGCCCCTCAAAAAAACCTGCACACAGGATAAAACGGATACAGACCATGAGTACGTGTGAGTGGGAATAAATCAGCCTTAGGCTAACATATTCAGCTATAATAAAGTATTGCAGGTGGAATTCCACAGTGATGACATCTAGGCTTAAGGTAGCCTGAAGATGTGTATTTTAGCCTGAACAAAAAACTACAGTTAAAAAAAATGCTGAGTGTGTGTCTGTGTGTGTGCGTGTTCGTGTGCGCGTGTTTGCTTTAAGGTAAGTACAGCTCTCTCTATCTGAGCCATGACCTTGTGAAGTGTAAAAGTAACAACAAAAACAAGCCTTTCTCACATTATTCAGTAAAATGTTAGTATTTAAACAGCGCACATATAGTGTATTTTTTTTGTCTATCCTTGTATTTAACTGATTTTTTAAAATTGAGGATAATTTATCAATAGAATTTCAGTGCTGCCACCTGGTGACTGGAAAATTATTAATAATCAGTCACGGTTTATAAATGTTATTCCTGAAGTCAACACATGATGGCACTAGAATTGTTTCTATTTTGTTACTTTTTTTTGTTTTTTGTTAAGGCAGTGGGAATCAAGCTGTTATTATTGAACAATTACAGCAATACCACCACCACGTTTGACTGTTGGTATGATGTTCTTTTTATGAAAAGCGGTGTTAGTTTTATCTACCAAAAAGTTCAACTTTGGACATGGTAGTCCTAACTACCTCCGTAGTAGTAGTATTTTTTTAAAATAAAAATGTTAGTTGTATAAACATAAATATTGTATTTAGCTATTTTGGTGGTGGAAAGAGACCAGATATAAAGGATTACCAGTGTGGAGACCCCACAACACATTGTGTGTACTATGTACATCGATGACAGAGGATTCCAGAGCATTTTTTTTTATTTTATACCATGTTGTTACAAAATGGTAAAGCATATAAAGGACAAAAACAGATTAATTTAAGAAACAAAATAAAGAAGAGACAGCTGATATCAATTAAGATTTTTCTAATTTCTCATAAAAGGACTTCAGCTCGTTATTGTGAGGAATCGCCACATGCACAGACCTGATTGGTTACGCCAATTTATCTACACCAATCACCGAACTTCAAATCGCGTCGTCTTCAGCTGCAGCGGGATGCTTTCAAAAAAGAACGTTCGAGAGAGAGAGAGAGAGAAAAAAAAAGCGATTGAACCGACGGGACACGTCAAAGACGCCGCCATCTTGAAGAGGGCAAATGTTCTCTTTGAGCTTGCTGATTTTAATTGGAATAAGAGCATTGTATTAAATCTATTTAAAAATGGATGTAAAAATTAAAGACGTTTTCGTTGTTTTTTTTCTTAGGGACCTTAGAATGTATTTGGTTCTTTTTTTTTTTGCTTATAGACATTTTCTTCTTTGATTGGACAAAATCAAGTTCCGAGAATTGCTTTAGAACTATGAGAGTTAGAACTATGTTCACAGCACCATGCAACTATGGTACAGTATGGTCCGTCCAACACCATGGTACTCGTAATATCACTTTCATCATTGGGATATGTTAAGATTAATAATCTCTGGGTAAATATCGTTAGTTTGACACATAGTCTTACATTTGATGCTACATGAAGCACTTGAATGCCAAAAGACATCAGTGATGCATACAGTGAATGGGGTTTGGGCATTCCTTGTATGGCAGGTGAGAGACCTATCACTGAGCCATGCTCTAGTGTCCTCCACGGTCTACGTCTCTATTATTACTATTAGGCAATCAATTATCATTATTATGTCTCCTTATTATGATAATGTCTGTAAACATAAAACATGAAGTGAGCTGAAAGTTTAAGTCAAAGCTGCTTTTTTTCAGCGATGATCTGCTTAATTGTCCCGTTAAGCACGCCCTTTTCAATATGGCGGACAGGTTGCCGTACTGTAGACAGTATGGCGGGGATTCTCTGACGCGGCTCGAGCCGTTAGCCACGCCCATCCGAGTTCCATAGAAATCAGCTGTTAGCTCCTGCGCTAGCGCTTCACCTCCCAGCTGCTGCAGCTGAGTGCTCGACCTGCAGCTCTCATCTGATGCTCGCCTAACGAAAGACCAGAACAAATAATAATACAAATAACAACAATAGCCCTCTAATGTGCTGAGAGAGAGAAGGAAGGAAGGAAGGAAAAGGGCAGGATGGATTTGTTCAGGCTGCTGAGTGTGAACGAGCTGGCTGTTGCTCTGTCCAAGCTGAGCATGTTTCCGTATTTCGACGCTGCACATTACATCGTGTCAGTAATGGCTTTACGGGAACAACCAGGTAAGAAAAAAAAGTCATTAACACACAGATCTCTCTTTATTCACTCATGAACCACATCACTGATCAGGAAATCCTCTCTCTGGTTTAAGTTACACTTGTAATCTGATCCGAGTTTGAACTTTACACTTTACTTTTTTCCTCTTCCCCGAGAAACTCCTGCACTGAATCAACACACACACACACACACACACACACACACACACACACACACAGACAGACAGACAGACAGAGTGGAGGGTTTAGGTTAGTTTCGAATCAGAGTTCAGCTCAGATATTAACAGATAGCACAAATCTATTTACCTCTTCTCCTTTAAGGGCTTCTCCAGAACAATGCAGTTAATAACCTTCACTTTTTAAAAAGGTTCATAAGGTTGACATTAATCTAACAGATCCTCTAATGCAACATTGTGCACATGCATTCCTTTACTTTAATGTCTTTATAATATTAATACACTCTTGGAAACAGTATCAACAAGGTGCAATGAGCTGTGTTAGAAAGACAAAAATACAGGTGTTATAATTAATCATGTAATAAATCATTCAAAATCATGTTATTTATATTTATATGAGAAGACTAATACCAGTAATTGTTTAAAGTTTGTGTGTTAATATTCGATCATGTATGTATGCCACATTTTTTATACTCCTCTGGTCATTTTTTGACATCAGGGTGAGTATAATACACTTATAATACACAAAAAATCCTTGTGCTTTAACCCATAAACAACAACTGTTTGATAGGAAACAAGTATCCTATTACGGACAAATTTGAACCAGTGACCAAACAATTTGGTTCGTTACAATGCTTTTAGACACACTAATTAGTGCACTAGGTTAGTGCACTTTTGTGATACAGCTTCCTACTCAATATAAAACACTGTATTTTATACAACAGTTAGTTCTGACGAAGTAGTCTGATTGGATAGAAGTATTCCAAGAGTGGTGATGATGGATGGTAACAGCATCGGCACTTTAACTATATTTATCACTTCATGTCACAGATGGGCTAATAACCATTAATTAAACTATCTGTCGGTCACAACATGGGCGAAAGTAGGTCTGTATGGAATGCAGTACCGAGGAGACATGGAATCTTTCTGAATTGCGTCCATGTTTTATTTATGGCTAGATTTTAACACAATACTGAATCCTCCTAATCAATGGCACTACTTGGTGTGTTGAACAAGTGATTGTAAAGAGAGTGCTGTTTTGGATATCAGCACGCCTGGGATGCCTTCGGCACTCGGGCTGCCAACTTGTGTCTCCAATGGCATCAGAGCCATGCTGATAATGAGCACAAAAGCACTTCTTTTTACATGATCTTGCTTATGGAAATGGTTGAAATAATTAGGGGATAGATTAGTGCTGCACCATATTAATCACATAAAAATTTAAGTCACAATATGGATTTGCGCAAGTATTTAACCACAAAAGTCTGTAATTTATCACAGATTATTTGTTCCTTAGTTGGGGTGTTGACCATATAGAGTTTGGCAATAGTTTATGTATGGTATATGTTTATTTTGAGGTGATACGTCAATATATAAATATAGAAATTGTCATCGAACCTATCAATAAATCATCGTAATCATCACCTTTTATGTCATATTGTGATGTAATAATATATCTGTCAAAACACTGGAGCGAGAATGAGGAGCAGCAATGAGTTGACCGCTTACTCCATTTGCAGGTAATGGTAGTACTCGGGCTAAATATTAATATTAATAAGGTAAATATTAATAAACACAGCCAATGCCCAAACCCCAGCCATCGGATGCAGTGCCGGTCCCAAGGCCGGATAAAATGGGAGGGTTGGGTCAGGAAGGGAATCCTGCATAAAACCAAGTTGTTGTGCAGATCGAATGGTCTGTGGTGACCCATCAATATTAATATAAATATCCTCATGCTTGCTCCAGTGTTTCGACAGATATATTATTACCTCGTAATATGACATAAAAGGTGATGATTACGATGATTTATTGATATGTTCGATGACTACTGTTACATGGTGAGGGATGCCCGCTACACATTCCACCCAAACACCAGCCACCGGCAATAAGTCAAACATTTTCTGTTTTTATATACTGATGGGATTCTCGATGAGATCATTTGTGCAATTACTCATTGTTAGCTTAAATAAATACATTTTACAATATACAAAATGTCAAATCATGTAACTCTAATATGTATGCTGTAATCCAATATGTTTTTTGTAATTATGATTTAATCCATGAACTGAGACCAAGTCCACCTTGGTCAAATCATACAAATACTTATTTATACTTACCATTATACAGTAGTTTAAGTATTTGTATGATATTTCAGTTAGACAGAACAACAATTAAAGCAGTAACGATTTTGAACCAATACAACAAAGTGTTAAAAGTCTCTTGGGACTTGCTTTTCTTAACATTTCCTGTCTGTGTGCCTCATTCTCTCCCTCCCCTTTTGCTCTTCTGCTTCTTCTGTGTTTGCGTAACTTCATAAATCATTCGGTGCAGTGTTTATAAACCTTTTTTAGTTCAGACACCATCTCTCTCTCTCTCTCTGTCTCTCTCTCTCTCTCTCTCTCTCTCTCTCTCTCTCAGCATACTATAACACAGATCTCATCTGGTAAACTGAACTACCCTGTTAGCTCTTATACTGGTTGGTGGAATGAATTTAATCCAGACCTCAATAGCACAAAAACAAGTCCTCTTTTGTCAGTAGATGTAATGAGTACCATTGTATGACTCTAAAATACTGTATATAGACAAGAAATATTTTTGTATTGTATGTACTTAGATAATGTCTATGGAATCTTTCTGCTCCCTTATAAGACGGTTATAGTTATCCCAAACCAAAAGTACACATTGTTATCTGCTCGTCCCAACTGTAGCACATGGAGGCGGACTGCATGATAAATGTGTAGAGCCTCACCGCTGGACTGTAAAGTGCACACAGAGACAGTGTATAATTCCCTGTGTAAGCATCCAGGACAAGTATAAATATATGAAAGGAATAAATTGTGTGTCTTTTGTTTTTTTTTGTAATACTACAGCCCAGGTCGGTTTGGGTTAGAGATGATTTGCCAGACAAATACAAATAATCACACACACCCCTTAGTATTTCCAAGAAATTTGCATAGTAAAATGTGTGTGTCTTTTTTCAGCAGATTATATTTGCAGTTCAGAACATCCACATTCTCTTTTATAGAGCTTCGCTAACACCATTAAACATCACACATTCAATCAAGCCCTGTCATATTACATGTTTTAAACCGATCTTGGTCCAGTCCTGTTCGTTTACCAAAAATATACAGCAATATCCTGATCTTGGATCAGTGGATAATGACTTCCCTATAAAGTTATCTATAGCAATCTTGTTCTAAAATTAAGAAATATGTGAGAGATTTTACTTTTTTTTTTTTAATGACACTTCCCTTTTTGTACTTAGTTGATAAAGCCATACCACCATCACAGCCATGTTGTTGTACTGAATAACACTGCAGAAGATGTGCTCATGCCGAGTACATCAACACGCACTTGTGATATAGACTGACTGTCTTGCCAAATATTTTGCTTATTTCCTACAAAAGCCAGGTTTGTTAAGTCACAGCCTGTTGTTTGTGTAGTAAAAGATTCAGTGTACTGAACTGTTGCTGGGATTGGAGTTTTTGTGTAATACTAACTATTTAACCATTTAATAGTAAGCTTGTTTAATATTTAATAGTGGCTAGAGATCTTTAACTAGAGAACTAAAGCAATTATACAAAACACTGTTTATATTGCAAAATATTTTAGTTTGTGTTTTATGTTCATTTCTTATGCTTTTGTTACATAGAACTTAAATACAGAAGTAAAAAACAAATGAACTATTGAAACATTATTGCAGTGACTCACAAGATGATGATTTTTTTTTTTTATGCAAAAAAAATGCATTTTAGGAAATTTTACACCTCCATTTATTATTTACCAAAATGAGAATTTAAAGAATATTAAGAAAATGTTTGCAGAAGCCATGCATGACTTAAAAGCAAATTATCTAATAAAAAAATAAATAAATAAATATTCAGGGTAGGTTAATGTGAAATGTTTAATGGAATGAAACGGTCTATTATTGCTATAAAGAAACCTCTAATTGTGTTTGTGTGTGTTTATCACAAGATGAAAGTTAATGGAAAAGCACCCACACACTTTTCCATTACAAGACTGAGTTGGAGTTTGAGACCAAATATAGTCAGAATTTCCTGAGACAGCAGGAAAGAATGTTTCCTCTGGGATAAATATGAACTTGAAGTGCTCAGGTTTTAAAGCTAGGTTTATAACAGACCGAAATCATTAATAAAATCAGAAAACAACAGACGAACACTTTATCTCAATCATCCCAGTCACAATGTCAATAAGTAAATGAAAATGTAGCGCTTTTATTTAGATAATCAGGTCAACATGCTAGTTTTGTAATGTCATTTAAACTTTAAAGTGATATTGAAACATAATCTGTGTGTGTGTGTGTGTGTGTGTGTATATGTATATATAATGTGTGTGTGTGTGTATATATATGTGTGTGTATGTATGTATGTGTGTGTGTGTGTATGTATATGTATATGTATATATATATATATATGTGTGTGTGTGTGTATATATTATGGCATGCCGTTTAGGAAAATATTCTCTAATATTGAAAACGTGAAATATTGAATGAATTCTGAATATATGATTGAAACTCTATATATATTGAATGAAGATTCTGAATATATTGAATGAAACGTGAGAATATTGAATGGATTCCGAATATATTGATTGAAAAATATATATATTGAATGAATTCTGAATATATGGATTGAAAACTGATATATTGAATGAAAAGTCTGAATATATGGAATGAAAAGTCTGAATATATTGAATGAAACATGACGTCATCGAAACACAGCGCCATCTTTAGAAAGGATGAGTGAGTCGGCGAGAAACTTGGTTGCTGCAATTGTGAGAAATGAAGAGATGGTGAACACATTGATGAGTGCGTGTACGGCCCAAAGTGGTGGCACAAGCCGCACTCAGTATCAGACTACGGATGAAGAAATTTATTCGCTATTTCACCGCGGAAGACCGGTGTTATGCGCTAAAATGCTCCCCTGCCACAGATTGCAGACCCCCCCCCCCATTTAATCTCCGTCGAATATTATATTAGAACAGAAATTTCTAGGTTTATGATTTAGAAATTACAAATTAGACCAAATGGATTTGATTATAAAATAAGCATTATAAAAAATTACATGTAGTATAGGGAAAAAATATAAATTATTATTTTTTATATACAAGATGTATTTTTGATATTGCTTATTTAATAATAAAAATCATTTCGTTAAATTTTTCATCATAAATATTTATTTAGTGCAAGCATTTTTGTATTACATGACAAATCCCTGTAAAATAAATGTGCCACAAAATAAACATTATATGAGAATTTGTATTCATGGTCTCGACACCTGTCACGTGCCAAGGGTTAATTATAATAGTTATATCATATTTGATAACAATAAACCTATGAATTTATGTTGTAATATAATATTTGATAGAGATTATGTAGGGGGTGCAATCTGTGGCAGGGGGGCATTTTAGCGCATAACACCGGTCTTCCGCGGTGAAATAGCGAATATATTTCTTCATCCGTAGTCTGATACTGAGTGCGGCTTGTGCCACCACTTTGGGCCGGACACGCACTCATCAATGTGTTCACCATCTCTTCATTTCTCACAACTGCAGCAACCAAGTTTCTCGCCGACTCACTCATCCTTGCTAAAGATGGCGCTGTGTTTCGATGACGTCATGTTTCATTCAATATATTCAGACTTTTCATTCCATATATTCAGACTTTTCATTCCATATATTCAGACTTTTCATTCAATATATCAGTTTTCAATCCATATATTCCGAATTCATTCAATATATATATATTTTTTCAATCAATATATTCGGAATCCATTCAATATTCTCACAGTTCATTCAATATATTCAGAATCTTCATTCAATATATATAGAGTTTCAATCCATATATTCAGAATTCATTCAATATTCTCATGTTTCATTCAATATATTCAGAGTTTTCATTAAGTTCTCTCAAGAATATTTTCCTAAACGGCATGCCATAATATATATATATATTATTTTATTTTTTTGGTATAATGTGTCATTAAAAGAAACGATGAATATCTGTAACTACGTGTATTTATAGAGCACAAATATTTTTCAGTGACGCTCCCTGTGGCATATTTAAATAATTCCTAAGTGGTACATTTGCATATTTCCATCAAAAATATGATGACCTGTTTGAGAGTGGTTAGGTTTTTTTTTTTTTATTTTGGGTGGGAGAGAAACGAACAAGTAGAGAGAGAGAGGTGTAAACAGAGAGCAGGTTGATTGAGGAGAACAGAGCTAGCATGCCAGTGCTTCATGCTGATCTAAAAATACGTGTGTAATAACAGTGCCATGGGACAATAACAGATTGTTTAAGGAAGGTCATGGCACAGCTCTAACATTTCTCCATCTCTGGTTAAAGTTCAGAATGGTTGAGGGGGCTTTCACAATACAATCTTGGCACTGATTCCAGATTTTTGTGCATTTCAGCCTGAGCACAGATCTACTTTATAACTTGTTGCTCATTTTCATGGTTAACACTGTGCCTCTGAAGGCAAGTTTAAATACATTAAGAAAAAGTAATCTTCCTTCCACGTGCCATCGGGCGATGAATACTCCTCTACCTAGATTCAGTTTCTCATGTGGTCGGGTTGCAGCTCTCTCATTCTGATTCAATCTGGGCAGTTGAAGATAGAGAAACTTGCTCAAGGGCTCAACAATAGCAGCTCGGCGGCGCTGGGGCTCAAACCGCGGATCTTTTTGTCCAGCACTTTCTGAACAACCAAGCTACTCCAGCCTCCTACATTAACCATTAGTAACTATAATTGACCACACAGTCTAATGCTAGACTGAATTTATGAACAGTTTTATCATGTTGAGACATTTAAAAATGTTGAGTAAACAATGTTGTGATTTTTTTAAATGGATGCGCATACCATCTACTTCCTATAGTAGTCTCTGTTAGCTACTTTTATTTAAATCCAACCTCTGCTATATATATTAATTTGCATTTGGTGGTCAGTGGTTTCTAACTCCCAACCCTAGTTTGTGGTGTGGGTATGTATAGCGTATGCTGTGGGGACCAAAGGACAGCCTGTCTAGTCTGATCCCAGAGAAAAGCCAATGTAGCGCACATTGCTGAGAAACTTCAATGCTGGCAGGCTGTCCTTTGGTCCCCACAGCATATGCTCGACTGGCCATGAAAGAAAGGCACCAGGACACCCAGTTCACCGCAACCCAGTAGACATGCACAAAATATTTGCACTCAGCTCCACACACACAGTTGTGATGCTGTGGCTTTGCAGAATTTAAAGTGTTGCAGAATGAGTAACGTTCGAATGTGGAGCTCAGCTGAAACTCCACCTGCCCCCTCCAAGCTTTTTTACAATTACTCTGTAGCAATCATTAAAGACAAATACAGGTCCTGTAAATTTTAAATGCACACATCTTATCTTGTAAAATGTCTGAGAGTAACATCCGATTCCCAATCCATAGGGTTTAATATGATGTTGGCCCACCGTTTGCAGCTATAACAGCTTTAACTCTTCTGGGCAGGCTTTCCACAAGGTTCGGGAGTGTGTTCATGGAATGTTTTGACCATTCTTCCAAAAGAATGATGTTGGACAAGAAGGCCTAGCTTGCAGTCTCCGCTCTAATTAATCTCTGAAAATTCAAAGCCTGAAAAAAAAAAATTGTTTATTACCTGCAAAATATACTATATATAATACTATATAATTATTATAGCAGCAAAAAATGCGTAGCTGCAGAAGTTGACATATATTAATTAACAACTTGGTGCTTACCATTTTTAACTTATGACACTGTGAACCCAGTATGAACACCAATTGTACTGAACTTTGGTTAAACAACAACAGCAAAAAAGTGACAAAATAACGAAACTATCAGCTTAAAAGTTAAACATGAAAGCCAGTTCAGTTAAAAAAACAAAACAAAAAGCAACATATTGTAAAAAAAGCAGAGTGTGGCAAAATCAGTAAAATATAAGACTACGGTATAGTAATGTAAAAATAATAAATTAATTAAACAATGTAGAATAACAAACACCAACCAGACACCACGTATCTCTAGACAAAGTCTGAAAACATTACAGTCCGAGTATGTTACAATGCACTTAATTTATTTCAGCAGTGTACTGAAAAAAAAAAAACCCTGAATTTTTAACAGATGTTTCTTTGTCACATTTTTTTATTCAAGTATATTAAGTACGTTTTTGGTATGCGGACATTTATTTAATGCAAGAAAATCAAAAAACTAAAACAAAATAAATAGACAAAAGGACAATATTTTTTACAATCAGACACACATACATGCATTCACACATACATACAGTACATACTGTACTGACAGTATGCTTTCACCCGCACACACACACACACACACACACACACACACACACACACACACACACACACACACTATTAGGAGAAAGGACTTTGTGTCTTCATTTTCATTATTGATCAGTAGTGAACCATGGTAACAGTTTGAATGTACAGTAAGTGCTAAATTGATTAGATCAGTTAGAGGCTTGATAAAGGCTAACTCCATTAGTGTGATCTGTATTTAAGGTCTGAGATCTTTAGATTCAAATTTGATTATAGAAGAAGGATTAGATGCCCTTAATGGCATTTTGGGCTACACAATGTGAAATGGAAGCAAATTAATAGTTTAATTAAATAGTCACAGCAATTTAAAAATGGAAAGGAAAACGTCTAGCTACACCAATTACCATTACAGTTTCTGATTAATGAATTAGTCAGTGTATGAAAAAAATAAATACATCTCACTGTCCTGCACATCCAGAATCATGAGGCTGTACAGTATACTGATTCGAGGAATGAATTTCTTTCATTCAAGTGAGGCATCTCAGTTCATTTGATTTACAGAGACATATTTTGTGTTACTGCCTCATTTATGCTTGTATATCATATACAGTCTGGGTCATAAATGTTTGGACCATGATAAAATGTAATAATTTTACAGCTCCGCAATGGATTTGAAATGAAGACATCAACATGTGTTTGGGTGTAAATTTTAAGCTTTAAGAAAAATTAACGTTTTAGTAATTCTCCTATTCTCCAGCACACTCAGTAAAACATAACAGCTGTTTTACTTATGAATCTGGAGAAATCTGTATTCAACACTACTGATTATTTTCAAGCAAAGAGCTTTTCTTTGACTGTATTTATTTTATTGCTCTTTAATGCTCTTTGAAAACATTTCTACATAAAAGACACTTCTACAAAGTCATCTTTGCTTATGGCATTTTTTTGTATGTGCCAAAGACGTTTGCACAGTACTGTAAGTTAAACAGCTGTTAGTTTTTACTGAGCTTGTTGGAGAAAATGAATTCTTCTGCAAACTACTGTGCAGTCGATGACCGCCTAACTGGAACACGCTGAATGTTTGATCAGGCCTTCATTACAGCTAGTTCAGTTGCTGCTTGTTTGTGGATCATTCTGCCTAAGCAGCTCAACTGGAGTGAGATCAGGAGACTGAATTGGCTGTTTTTACAGTAAATCCTCAAATTGTTCTATTGTATGATGCTCAATCCTATCTGTTTTGTAGCATTTGACTGAATCTGAGTGGGAACGTATATATTCATACATACTTTCTATACCATGTTATCTTGCTTTTGTCTGTCCAAAACGGTTGTTCCACAACTAATGTAGGCCTACAGACAAATTGGCGCATATTCAGTCGATCCTGTGGAGACAGGTTTGGGGCTATGAGGGTAATGAAGCTCACGAGTAATACCAGTTTGTTGAGTTGTCAGTGAGACTGAAACGGAAAACTGATTCTGTAAAGAAAGGTTGGATATACAAAGTAGTGTAAAATGTTGTTAAGGAAAACCATAACTTTTTTTTTATTAACAAAAGCTACTGTATTTCTAAAGAAAACCTAAGACACAAGTATGCTTTCAAAAATAAATGATTTTATACGGCAGCTTTATGTTCACTCATGATACAGAGTTAACTCTATGTCTTTCTTGCTCTGTTCAAGCGAACATTTTAAAGAAATTTTAAAATTTTGGCCAAACATGAACAGTAGTGCGCTGTGTCCCAGCACAGTCAGTCAGTTGCATTTTAATGATTATTGTTTGTTGTTTACAGGAGCTTTGGAGGTGTCCCGCCGCAGTCCATTAGCTTGTTGGTTCAGTGCGATGCTGTACTGTTTCGGGGGAGCAATTCTCTCAGGAGTCATCATGGCTGAAGCTCCAGTCGAGCCCCTTGCCAACAGCACCAACATTCTGCTCGCTTCATTAATGTGGTCAGTACACCACATCTATAACACACCTTATCCTCAGTAAGGAGCAAATATTCACACAGATTTATATAAGCGCATGACTCGCATTGTCTACTGATGTGGCCTGGCAAAAAGGAAAAAAAAAAAATCCTGTTTCCAACCAACCAGGTAGCACAGTGGCGTAGTGGTTAGCTCTGTGGCCTCGGACCTCCAGGATTGAGTGTTGGATTTACTCCGTCATGAACTATTATCTTCATGTTAATGATATGATATGAAATAAATAGGTTTTTATTATATTTGTTTGGCATTTTCAGTTACTTAGTTGTAGTAGGTGGCGTTTAGTTCTACACCTGTGAGTTCTCATTACATTGTGTGTGTGTGTGTGTGGAAATTTATATTATGAAACATTGATTTTTGCTGTTTTTTTTTTTTAACAATGCAACTTCAAGTGTTTTGTGATCTCTAGTCATTTTTTTTTTCTGACCACATTTCTTTCAGGAGGTTAATGGTTCAGCACCATCTTTCCATGTTGTAATAACACACTGCACAGTTTAAAAAACCCAGTTCCAGTTATTTTAACAGTCGTCTTAGATGATTTCTTTGATTGCTACAGGCCAACAATTTGACCTTTCTAAAACGGCAAATTGTTTTTATTAAAATTTTTTGGTTTAGCGGTATATCTATCTACCTATCTGTCTGTGTAATCATTGGGGAAACAAGTTAGTTCATGTTACCAGCAGCTTCATGTAGCTATGATCTTCACTAGACAGCATATTTTTTGTTCTTTTTCTGGAAGGCAATAATTCAAACACCGCTTGCCATGTTTATGAGAAGCTACAAATCGTAATCCAGTCTAGCCTGAATTTTTTACCTACTAAACATAACATACTACACAACTAACTGTAACCTGTAGTAATTTGTGTCTAACACTTCTGATGAAGTAACGAGGAGAAATGTGGAAAAGGGGAGTCTCTCCTGTGTGAAATGCCACAGTGACTGTGCATGTGTTCCCTACCAAAAGCTGAGCCCTGGTCGAAGGTGTGTGTGTGTGTGTGCGCATGTGTGCGCAAGTGTGTATGAACGTTTGAGTGAAAGTATTGGTATAAAAGCAGAAAAGCGAAAGGGAACTTTTTATTGATCTTTGTAGGATTGTTGTGCCCTCTGGTGGATAAAGGAAGCACTACACATTACAAGTCACAAATCTGTACAAGATTGTCATTATATGTGATTTAATAATATTTAAATACAATTTTAAAAATGTGTACAGGGTATTCAGAAGCAGGATTGTGTGGAAAGCCATTTCCTCTTTTTCATTGCGACTTCTGGCTGTGTGACGTTTACTCATAGCAGATATTTTTTTAAGGTTTTAATTATACATTAAGACTAATTGAACGAATTGGCAAAGTGAATCATTAGTATAAAATAAAAGGTAAAAGCTAAAATGAGTCAAACCAATTATACATTGTAGGTCTTTTATAGTATTAAAATAGCAGGCATTCAACTTGTCATTTGTCTCATTTAAAACCTGAAATCCTTTTGCGGACGGAAAGGAAAAATGTCTGTATGTCATTAGACTGTTACAATGATTTTCTTTCCCCACATCTCATAGTGTCAGTAGAGGTGCAGAGACGTATTCTGCTTTTATAGTAAAAGAAAAAAAGAAATTTCTCTCACTCACTCGCGCGCACACACACACACACACACACACACACACACACACACACACACACACACACACACACACACTTTTTTGCATGAGCGTCTACGATAATGAAGCGCAAATTACACTAATGGACGATTAATTGACCACTTTCCGGGCTCTGAGACTGAGATGGCCAATTAAGCAATTAGCCATGCTGCTGCTGCTGCGTGTGTGTGCGTGTGCGTGCACTTTTGAATAGAAAAACTCATGTTTCCTTTCCTGTCTACAATCACACATGATGCTTATCCACAGCAAACTAATATGAAAATTGATTAAGTATTATTTAATTATTTACATGCTGAAGATACTGAAGTGCCCATAAACTTTCGTCAAAACATGTGTCATTCAGCAGACCAGCTTACAAAATTTACAAATAGATAAACATAAGAAATTTTACAGTGATTTTCTAACCTGAGTGATTTAATGCTAGTTTATAATGGTGTAGGTGGTGTAACTTGCATAAATAATGGTTAAAAAAAGTATAAAAAATAGAGTTGTTGTGTAAAAAGCAATTAATATCATTGCAAAGAAATTGATCAGAAGATCTTTACAAAAGATCTTTACAAAAGAACAGATATATGAATGTAAAGCTGAAAAATCTTGTTCCACCCCTGCGGTACCTGCACACTAGGGCAGTGAGACATTGCACTGTGAGCATTTCTAAACCTCATGCTGTGTGCACACCAGCAGGTGACAAGTGACGTGTAAAAAATTTTTTTATGAATGAAAGTATGAAACCGAATGACTATTACAGAAGACTTAAAGCACAGTCTAGTGATGAGACTCTTAGCTGCAGTAAAACATTGGAATGGTTCAGAAGTTTAAAAAAAGGCTGCAGATTGTCATGGAGCTGCCAGTGAAATGCAGTTGGCATGTAATGTCAAGAAGATAACTTATTATGCATATGCAAATGAATGAGCCCACTGCAGTCATTCCCAGTCATGAACATTTAGTGAGTGGAACACCTGATTCTTGAAAATTGACGGATAACTTGCAGGGAGAACTGTACACATATTCACAAACACCCCTTGCATAGTACAGGAATTCTGCTGGGAGTTACTGCCCCATCCCATGTACAGTTCTGATCTCTCTCTAAGCCATTTCCACATGTTTGGACCATTTAAAGGTGTTCCTGGGAGGCCAGTGTTCCAGACGTGAAGCAGGCGGTCTGATATATATATATATTTGAGAGAGAGAGAGAGAATAAAAGTGGCTGTGCTCTCATAACTGTGTTCTGTTATTCTGCACAATGAAAAATCCCTGTTTGACATGAACACCCCTTGTAGCTTCTCTTTTGGGTGTGTAGGGTGGATGGGGCCTGTCCAGCTGCACAGTTACTAGGTTAAAGCATTTTTTTTTAAAATTTATTTTATTTTTTTACATCAGCAGCTGTTTTTATGTAACAAAATGCACACTGATTCAAACACTTTGTCACATACTGTATTATTGTATTGGCCTACATTAGCCATGGGATGCGTCTGGGGAATCATGGGGATTTGTTATGATTAGTTGCTTTCCTGCTTTTTGCATAAGAATTATCCCAACTTCAGGTTCTTTGACTGCTATTCTGATCTGTTAGGAGTCTACAGCGAGGCTATGAAGTGAAATTTCCAAGAAGTTCTCAGGAGTATATGGGTAGACCTCGTGTGAAGTTTGCGGCAAGAAGTAAAACATCAGCTGTATACATGAAAATAATGTGATTTTATAAACGTTCTCCCTGTCTTTGCAGGTATATGGTGTTTTATTGTCCTCAGGATGTGGCATACTCGTGCACCACCATCCTGCCTATTCGTCTAGTTCTCACAGCTATGAAGGAAGTGACGCGTACGTGGAAGGTTTTGGGCGGAGTTACTCAGGCGAGCAAGAAGTACAAAGACAGCCTGTTTGTTATGATCGCAGTGGGCTGGGCTAAAGGTAAGGCATACAGGGTAGACCAACACACCGACAAGAAAAATATTGTACTGCTGTCTGCATGATACATGGATGGAGATACAGTATGGTTCACACTCAAAGTCTCACAGTGCATTTGGTCTCTGTAGAAAGCAGGTAGTAGTGAACTGTTTCAGATTAATTAAACAATTGTTATTTTATATGTACTAAAATATAAATTTCTTGATTTCCCCTTCTTTTAAAGATTACTTTTCATGTACGTTATCTTTGGCACTCCTTTGTGTCTCTAAGAGATGAGATATGACATTTATTAGACCAAATTGCACAAATGGATTGATTGATTGCAGAATGACGCACAAACGGAATTTCAGTTTACGCACAGCCAAATCAAAGCACAGAAATGAAACATTTAACAATGCTACACATGGATGTCATTTACAAGATTCATAGGCAGAATCTCTGTTATGTTTAGAAGTGTAGAATGTGTGATCAACAATAATAATTATAATAAGTAATAATACTAGGAAGAAGACAAAGAGAAAGTGATTCTGGGGTATGGTCATGGCATGTTATTCATACAGTATATTTTATCTACATTATTCTGTATAATTGTATTTAATTTGGTCAGTTAATACAAAACATTAATGCAGTTACACATTAAATATTACTGCTTGAATCAACGTTTTTATACTCTGCCAGTCTGCAAAATAATTGAATTTATAATGAGAAACTAGGGAAACAACAGGCTGGAAGATAAACTCCCTGTCTCTCTGTAGGTGCAGGTGGAGGCCTGATGAGTAATTTTGAGCAGCTGGTTCGAGGTATTTGGAAACCTGAAACCAATGAGCTTTTGAAGATGACATAGTGAGTTATACATCCTCTGTAATGAGTTATGCATACTTTTTAATGACTTACACACCCTCTGTAACATGTTCTACATTATGCATTATAAGCACTCTGTAATGAATTTTACACTTTCTGTAATGGGTTATACAACCTCTTGGTAAGAGATACACCCTTTTGGTGAGTTATAAGAACTCTGTAATGAGTTACAAACTTTCTTGGTGACTTATAAGCTCTCTGTAATGAGTTATACACCATCTTGCTGAATTATACACTCTCTGTAATGGGTTATACATTTTATATAATGGGTTATAAAGTCTCTTGTGAATTATAAACACTCTGTAATGGGCTATAATGTCTCTTGGGGAGGTATACTGTACACCCACTGTAATCAGTTAAACATTCTATGTAATGCCTTATACACCTTCTATAATGCATTACACACCGTTTGTAAGGAGTTATACACCCTCTTGGGGAGTTATAAACACTTTGTAATGAGTTATACAGTACAGTACACTCTTTGTAATGAGTTATATATTTGATATACTGTAATGGGTTATAAAGTCTCTTGTGAATTATAAACACTCTGTAATGAGTTATAAACACTCTTGGTGAGTTGTAAACATGATGTATTAACAGCTGGCAAGGTCACCTAAAGTACCTGTCTTTATTATTGACCTGTCTGATTTTCACACCATTTCATTGCCTTGATCTCATTCAGTATTCAGTAATGTATGTGTTTGTATGTGTGTGTGTGTGTGTCTGTGTGTATGTGTTTGTCTGTTACAGCCCCACTAAGGTGACTCTGATCGGCTCAGTACTGTTCTCTCTGCAGCAGTGTCAGTATCTCCCCATGCAAAGGCCGCAGCTGATGCTCCTCTACACCATGTTCATTGTCATCAATAAGGTGACAACAGTAGCTCTCGTTAACGTCCTGTCCTCTACAACACGGTGTCACTACTACTGTGTAGTATACTATATAACGACACATCACACACCTTCATAAACTCATTGCAGTTTGTAATGAATCTAAAAAATTAAAACCGGACAAATCACTTACAGGATTAATTCTGAGCTTATGAAGATAAAGCTATACGACAAACAGCTTTACTACAGTCTGCCTACATACATATTGTAAAAGATGATACATCATACAGAAATCCCTGCTCAATGAAACAGATGCTTATCTGACTAATCCCCTTTTGACTCTTTCTGTATTTTTTTTTATGGATTTGTAATTACTGGAGGTCTACTGTATACTCAGCAATGTTATGTGGAGTCAGAATACTCAAGCTGAAAGGGTCAAATGAAATATTACAGTGTGTGACTTATTTTGTATACGTCTTCATGTGGATGTTGTTTGCCGATCAGTTTTATTGATGTTTCTTCACTCTTCAGTTGTGGTGGTGTTGTTTCCTGTTTAGTTTTGTGGATGTTGTGTAGATGTCGTTTGCTCTTCTGGTGTGTACAGTAGATGATGTTTGCTGTTTAGTTGTGTAGACATTGTTTGCTGTTGTGCAGATGTTGTTTGCTGTTCATGTGTATAGCTTGCATTTGCTGTTCAGTTGTGTAGATGACGTTCATTCTTCAGTTGTGTATACGACGCTTGCTGTTCCGTTGTGTAGACCGTGTTCGCTCTTCGCTTGTGTAGACCGTGTTCGCTCTTCGCTTGTGTAGACCGTGTTCGCTCTTCGCTTGTGTAGACCGTGTTCGCTCTTCGCTTGTGTAGACCGTGTTCGCTCTTCGCTTGTGTAGACCGTGTTCGCTCTTCGCTTGTGTAGACCGTGTTCGCTCTTCGCTTGTGTGGACCGTGTTCGCTCTTCGCTCGTGTGGACGGCGTTCGCTCTTTGCTCGTGTGGACGGCGTTTACTGTTGTGCAGATGTTGTTCGCTGTTCAGGTGTGTAGATGTTCATGGCAGGTTTCTGCTCATTATGCTGCTTGATTGTTATTAGCCCTGATTGCGTCATTAACTGCAGGATGATGATCCGCTAATGATCTGCCGTCTCGTATTTTATTCCTCTTCATCCCATCAGATGCGCTGCAGCTCTTTCTCTTTTCACTTGTCTTTTGCCTCATCATTTCCTCTAATTGCATCACTCCTCTTCATCCTGCGCACTCAGAGTGCTGCTGCTAGCTCATGCTCTCTCCCATGCTGCTATTAATACATCGCCGTCTCCCTGCTAGCCAGCAAACCTGTGACCCACCCGATCTCTTCTCCCATGTACACACCTTTCACACACCGTAACTTACTGTACAGTATCTTCTACACACCTTGCACACCTTGTAAGCCCTCTTTTCACACTTTGACATAAACTCCACATACCTTAACACACCTTCCACAAACCTTTCCACACACCTTCCAACCATCTTTTCCTACAACTTTTACAAACTTTTCTACAACTTCCATAACCCTGACCAAACCTCTGCACACCTTAATACATCGTGCACACACCTTTACACATCTTCCACACAATTATTTGTTTTTGACACACCTTTACACAATTTCTCCCCACCTTCCACACACAATTACTTATATTTTTACACACCTTGCACACCTTCTAAACCCACTTTTCACACCTTGACACACCTTCCACAAACCTTTCCACACACCTTCCAACCATCTTTTCCTACAACTTTTACAAACTTTTATACAACTTCTACACAACTTCCATAACCCTGACCAAACCTCTGCACACCTTAATACATCGTGCACACACCTTTACACATCTTCCACACAATTATTTGTTTTTGACACACCTTTACACAATTTCTACCCACCTTCCACACACAATTACTTATATTTTTACACACCTTCTAAACCCACTTTTCACACCTTGACACACCTTCCACACACCTTTACACAATTTCTACATACCTTTCACACATCGTTCCACACCTTTCACACGCCTGTATGCACATTCTACTCACATTTACACATCTTTCACACAGCTTTAACACATTTTCCACACATTTACCTTTTTGTCCAAATACACACATTAGCTACACAACATCTGCACAAATGTACGTATAACATGCAAAGGTCAATGTACCATAGCCTACACACCTTACACACATTCTAGACACCCTTGCACAACTATTTCTGACAGTTGCATAATTTCTAGCCACCTCTACACAATGTCTATACATTTTGAAACACCTTAGTCACCTTTTACACAAATATTTTATACTTTTATGGTCTTGCACATTGTAGCATGTATTCCTTCTATTTGTCTTTACTTATCTTCAGTACACCGTTATCCAACATGGACACATATATATTCAGTTAACTTAAATTGTATTTGTCTAGCGCTTTTAACAATAGACATGATGGCAAAGAAGCTTTACTATGTAACGTCTCTACACATTTATACATATTCTTGGCACCTTCCCACATTTTGACCGACCTTTTAAACCCCGTTCCACACACCTATTAAACACTTGGTGTATATTTCCACAATTTTACACACCTTTTACACTCTTTAACACCTCCTTCTACGCATTTTTTTTCATGCCTGTGTCACCCCTTCTACATGACATCAATGCAATAAAAGCTATTAAAAAAAAAAAAAAACACTTCGTTTTCTGTAGAATTTTTTTGTTTGTTATATTTTATAGCTTCTCTCTGGATAATAATAATAATAATAATAATAATAATAATAATAATAATATTTTTTCTGTGTTTCAGACAAGGATGATGTTACTGGGCTCATCATTCTCTCTGTTTGCTCAGTTTGAGTCGGTTTTGTATGAGGTGCTGTTTGCACGACCTTTGACCTGTGCTCCCCTGACCAGTGAGAGCTGTTCCCACTCTCGCACCACTTCTTGCTCCAGCTCCGACACCAAAAGCTCTTCCTGCGTCACGAAAGGCTCGTCTCTTCCACCTGAACAATCTAAAGACTCTGAGAAGGACAAGAAAAAAACTGAATGACACCTTTCTTCTTTTCTTTCTTTTTTTTCCCCTTCATTTTGTTCCCGCACTACTGTGATCTTTTCTCTAAAACACTTTTCCACTTTTGCATATGGAAAAAAATGAATTTATTCCTACATGTAGCTGTAGTTTTTTTTTTTTTTTTTTTTTTACAATTCAAGGTTTAGCTTGAACCTTCATAAGACAGTAATGCTGAATATTTGTAGAAATACCTTATTAATTATTTCCAAGACTTTTATGTGTATATTTGCGGTGGATCTGTAAATATTTCTATTATGATTTTATAAACCAAATCTATTCTCACAATTATATTTTATATTATTTATATTGAGAGATTACAATATATGCTGGTGTATTGAAATGCTCTGCCTGCTCAACTGCATTCCAGAAAAAAATAAATTGAAAATATAATGTAAAATTCAAACATTGGTGTGTTTACATGCATTTTCCTGTACACACTTTCACCCGTGGCTGCCGTTTTGACATCGCACACAGCAAAGTATTATCACAGTAATAATATACTCATTCTAACCTACATTGAATCTATTTTCAAGTTAACCACCGTACTGCCTACACAGATTTTTTATCACTGTGGCCTCACATCTCGGGTTGAGGGTTTGATTCCTGTCTCAGGTCAGTGTGCATGGAGTTTGAATGTTCACCTGGTGCTTGGTGGGTTTCCTGATGCAGTCCAAAGACAGGCAGATCAGGCCAATTGGTGTTCCCAAATTGCCCATATTGTGTGTGTGCGCCCTGCGATAGATTGGCATTGAACCGGGTTGCTTGGGCCTGGAGCCTTTCCCAGGAGACTCTGACTTTGTACAGGATAAGCGTATAGGAATCATATCTATATAACATTAATTTTTTTCATATAGGAGATGAATAAATGAAATTTGCGTTTGTCTTTCGGCTGCTCCCATCGAGGGGTCGCGTAAGCGGACCATCCGATCCGCAAACAACTTGGCACAGGTTTTAAGCCGGATACCCTTTCCGGCGCAACCCTCCTATTTTATCCCGGCTTGGGACCGGCTTAAATTTGGGCATCGACCACAGGCCTTTCGTATGGCAGGTGGGAAACCTACCACTGGGTCACCAATGCCCTTGAATGAATGAAATCTCTGTACTGAATAAAATTATTAAATTAACATTTTTCTCAAAACACATACATTCCACAAAGATATAATAATAATAATAATAATAATAATAATAATAATAATAATACAAATAATACAAAAAGCAACACCTCTGTGTGTGTGTACGTGTGTATATGTTGTCCACTAGGGGGGGTGTTTTCCCCTCAGTGGGTTTTGACCCCCCGCCCCCCTCTCCCAGAGGAATGGTTTGAGCCAAACGCGCAGAGTGACACAACGGCCGTCAAAACAGACACAAAGCGCGCGTGCATGCACACGCACGCACGCACGCAACGCGCGTGCACGACGCACCATCCGGAGCCGTCGTCTTTGTCTCTCGTGTCTTTATAAGTGAAATACAATCGGTTTATTATTAATATAATGAATGACACCGTGTATGAGTCTTAATAACAGGGAAGAGAGAGAGACAGAAAGATGACATTAATATGAAAACAGTGACCAATTGATTCAACTGCAGTTTCTTTGCTCTGGAGAATCAACTCTCTCTCTCTCTCTCTCTCTCTCTCTGTTACCCCCTGTGTGTGGTTATTTATTATGAGTTACACTAGGTTTACATGTTGAGGAATTTGAAAATGTGAAAAAGTTGTGAACGCTAGCTGAAGCTGCTAGCTTCATGCATTGCACCGTTGGCACGCGCCTGGCTGATTAGGTAACTGCTTGGATGTGTAGGTGTACAGGTGTTCCTAATAAAATGCTAGACGAGCTTATACTCACTGAACACTTTATTTGAAACATCTGTACAGCTAATCACTCATGCAATATCTAATCAGGCAATCATGTGCCAACAGTGCAATGCATAAAACCATGCAGATACAAGCCAGGAGCTTCGGCTAGTGATCACCAGAATGGAGTAAACGCAGTGATTTTGATCACTGGGACCAAATGGGCTGCTTTGAGTTTTTCTATAACTGCTAATCGTGGGCAATAAAGATAAAAAAAAAACATCAAGTCAGTTGCTGTTCTGTGGTCTGGAATGGCTTGTTGATGAGACAAATCAGTGGAGAATGGCCGCACTGGTTTGAGCTGACAGTAACTTGGATAACCACTCTGTACAACCGTGGTAAGCAGAAAAGCAGGTCAGAATGCATAGCACATCAAACCTTAAAGCAGATGGGCTACAATAACGGAAGATAACATCAGCTTCCACTTCCCTCAGAAAGCTGGAACTGGACCCTTAGAAAGCCAAAACTGGACGGACGAACACTTGAAAATTTTTTGTCTGCTCAGAAGATGTTGATTTCTGCTGAGGTAAATACAGGTAGTAGGGTCAGAATTTGGCACCAACAGCGTGAAACCATGGCCCTAACCTGCCTTGTGTCAACAGTCGAGGCTGGTGGAAATGGTGTAATGGTGTGGAAATTATTTCTAGGCACACACTTGCCTCAGTATTATCAGTTATTGCTTATTGATTAAGTATATTTACAGTAGGGATTGTGTATCCCTTAATGACCACATCGCTTCGTTCTAATGGACATTTAGCATGATGAGGTATAATGTTACAAAAAAAACATCTTCTCAAACTTGTTTCATGAACATGACAAGAACAAGTCCAGTGTCCTTTGTTGGCCTTCCCAGTCACCAGATCTGAATCCAATAGACCACTTTGGGATGTGTTAGAATGGCAAAATAAAAGTGCACCTTAAAAATCTGCATGAATTACATGCTGAAATCAATTCAACATGAAACAAAATCTTAAAGGAATGTTTTGAACATCTTGTGGGATCCATGCTGTGAAGAACTGAGCCTGTAATCCCCTCCTACTCTGATGCACTTATCCCAGTATTTCACCAGTGCTTGGATAGTATCAAGGTGGAACGTTTTCTCAGTATGCCAGAGCCACGATCAGACTGCCTGCTTACCATACATGTAACGCTGGCCTCCCAGGAACCCCTTTGAAAGCCAAAACTTGTGTAAATGACTTGGAGCGAGGTCAGGATTGTACAGGGGATGTGGCAATAGCTCCCAGCTGAGTCCCTGTAATGTGAAAGTGCGGTTGGGTTATCCATCGATTTTCATGAATCAGACGTTCCACTTGCTGAATGTTCACAGGAATGATTGCAATGGGCTCTGAGCCACCTCAGCCAGGTTCTTCATTCACGGATATACAGCTTTCTTTAAAACCTTTGCAAAATTCTAATATTTTACTGCGGCTAATCGTCTCACGACACCTTCTGAATATGTAAATGGTTTTATTCACAAGAAATTTCATCGGTAGTCCCCAGTAGAGCGCCCCTAGTAGTTTACAAAAATATCATTGAGTATTCTCCCGAAAAAACAATGATATAATTTGACTGATAGTCTGATAGGGAATTCCCTGTTGGAGGGTTTACCATAGAACCTTTAAGGGTTCCCTCGGAGATTAGTGAAAACATTCTAGGGAGCTTAATTTTTTTTCTAAAAGAAAACAAAAACAAAACTTGTATACCTGGGAAAAAACCTAGGAGCTTAGGCATCTGGAAAATGCGAAAATTTGATTTTTCTTCCTTTTCACTGTCTGACTTTGACATCAAGGACAAAAAGAACTGTATTTTTTGCTTTTCTGTTCGCTCACTACTGCAACTAGTCTAGTTTTTTAATCGACTGCAGAATGTTTTCTTTACATAATCACAATTAATAATATTAAAGAATGATGACTAAAAGATAAAACGTCAGCCGTAACACTGTTATAAATTAAGAGCTGTTCTGAGAACAGTGTTCAAACAGACTACCTGTCGGGTATTTTTTATTATTAATATTCTGTCTGTTTTCCCTCGCAGCGGCGAGACATCAGAGCCTCAGTAGATAATAAAAATAAGAAGAAGCTATTAATCTGAGGAAGATTACCGGCAAACATTCTTTTATCCTGTTGGAATATGGGCAGCAAGTGGACATTTATTTATACCAAAAACCTCCAAAAACCAGACAAACAAATCAGACATGTGTGTTTATTTGTGTGTAAAAAAAAAAAAAAAAAAAAAACGGATTTTTTTGAATATGGAAAAATAAGAATCTATTCACTGGCGTTTCTCATTGCTTATAGTATTTAATTTGTTATTTAAGTATGTGTGTGTTTGTTCCCTGCAATGGGTTGGCACCTCACCCAGGGTGTACCCTGCCTAATCCCTAAGTTCCTTGGGATAAGCTCCAGGCAGTATGAATAAAGGATGGGTGGATGAATATTAGGGGCTGGGCCTACGGTTAGGATTATGGAAACCAAAGCATCAGCTTCCAAACTTAATATTGGAGCTTTTTTCAGTGTAGACTAAAAAAAATTAAGTTAACTTTAAATTTAAATGTATTTTTTTTTGTATGTTAACCATATTAAGCCCAACGTCTAAAATTAAAATTTAAGCAGATAAGAAAGTTGAAATTGTGGCTTAGTGCTTATGTTTGGGAGTTCAGGGCAGGGAGAGGGCATGCTGTCCAGTTGCTCTGGTTTTCCAGACGTGCATTGTAGCCTGATTGGCGTTACCAAATTAGCTGCAGTGTGTGTGTGTGTGTGTGTGTGTGTGTGTGTGTGTGTGTGTGTGTGCGCACGCACATGGAGGTTGCAAGAAATTGGGGTCTGCAAGATACCTTCCCCTTACAGCATTGATCAATGATGTGAAACCATAGGTCATCACAGCCAACCAACCATCATTCATCATGAAGGTTTGAATAGATAGAGCAGATAAAAATACAATCAAGTTCTTGAAGAAACATTCTTGGAGACTACATTTACGATAAAAGGCACTTCTTACATCTAGAGAGACTAGGGTTATGGTAAGCTGAGTATGTAGAGGTTACAAACTTCTATGTTCTAGCAGGTAATATTGTAAAATGGTTTGGAAGCCAATTGTTAGCACTGCTTTTCTCAGCAGAAGACCCAGACAGTTTCCTTTCCTTTAAGCAGAGAGAAAAAAGGGGAAAAAACTGATAAAAATGGTAGGACGGTTACAATGGGGAAACATTGCATGCTATTGCCTATTCTGTGAGTTTTCCTGCGCTCTAAAGCCTGGCTGAATGATAGGCATGTCTGTTTTTGACAGGTTGGAGATAAGAAAGTGCCCTTAGGTATTAGATGTCATTCCTTTTTTTATTTATTTTAATTTTTTTTCTCAGTCAGGAGGAAGCAGTTAGAGGAGCTTCTGCAGAAGAAAAGAGAATTTCGCAACAACAAAAGCCCTTCGTTTCTCATTAATTCGCTCCGGAGAGCAGCGTATCTCAGACGCGTAAATCCCTCCTGCTCAAACCTCGCACTGCGGCAGAATTTCAAATGTCCATAATAAGCCAAGTTCAAAATGAAGGGCACACCTTCTCACACACACACACACACACACACACACACACACACACACACACACAAGCACAAACAGACTAGAGATGTATAATAGTAATACATTTCAGGTATGATATTCATCCCATGCAGAATACCATGAAATCTATTTACAGATTTCTTTAAATTAAAAATATTTTTAATTAAAAATAATTGCAATGAATTTATTCCGTTCATAAAACAGAAATAAAAAAAAAATTCTACAAGCAAAAAACTAATTTTAAAATACCATTTTGTTTGTTTTTAAACCTACATTACTTTTTTAAACCAAAGGGTACAATGATAAAAACCTGTTAAAGTAAAAAAAAAAAACTTATTATTGGTCCTTACTAACTGGCTAAAATGAAACAGGAGGTACTTGCTGTAGTTCCCCAAAGTAATATATGTATATATGCCTGTACATTCCTACTTCCTGAAATACTTGATTTTTGGTACCTTCATACCTGCCCGTTGGAGATGTCACTGAATATATATACTTTTTTTTTTTGCAGTTTTACAGTGTTTTTATTACCAATTGATGTTGGTTAAGATAAAACTGATGTTTTATCTTACATGCCTGGTGTTTAGTACAGTTCCAGTGTTTTCTTTCTTTCGGCTAAAATCGTTTTCCAAATCATTTTATATTCTCGATGTCTTTCTTCTTTAATTTCTTCTTTTTTCTTCTTTTCTCAGCTTCCAAATGGCTTGATATTTGCTCCCATAGACAGCCCTCTGGTCTTTATGTTGGTTTATGCTTTTTTTTTTTTTTTTTTTTAAATCAACAAATGCAAATTTTACAAGAAAAAACTCAGGGCTCAAACCAAAAGTAGATATTCAGAGCTACCATATAAACTGCCCCTGTGTGAAATCAGTCTAACAGATCACACAAGAAACACAGATCAGTCCCATTCTTCATTATTCTTTGATCAGTTAAAAAATGGGTGAATTTAAACAAAAAGTACCGTTAAATCAAATTTCAGGAAATGAAAGCAAGAATTCTGACCTATTGTCTCATATTTATCTTCTGATCTCAAACTCAGATGTCTTCAGTGTAAAGCAAAAACAAAAGAATTGGCCTTGACCTTACAATACTGTCTCATTTTTACTCACTCTACCTTAAGTATTTTTACTTTAACCAAAATTATACGCCACACAGTTCATCTTTTGTTCATGAAACATATTTCACACCCAGATCTACAGAGCTGTAACTGGTCCCAGATTGAACGTTTCTTGTTACACGTGCCCTAATACTTCACCTGGCTTGTAATAGCTCGGCTGAGCTCCTGCTTGGCTGTCTCTTGTGCCAGTTGCATGATTGACAAGTAAGGGATAACCAAATTATAGCACAAGAAAGTGGGAATACCAACAAATAACATAATAGTTTCTAAATACTGATATTGCTCTGTAAGATTTTTAATATGAATATTTTCCAAATAAAGCCTCACCTGTCTCTATTCCAATAGATCAAGAGAGAACACTTTTCTAAACTGACTTTATTTTAAAAACCTGCTTGCCCTCTGCTATTCCTGGACAGAAGAAACAGAGCCTCCTGAAACGCATGTCCATGTGCCATGGTTACAGATATGGATTATCAAAGATTATTACCTACTTTAAAGACCAGAAGGAAATGCAGCTAATAGAAAGATGCTGTAAACCATGTGTTAAATGTCCTCTGCCTAAATCATTCAATTTAGCCCAAACTAACTAAAAAAATAATAAAATAAAAAAAAAAACAATATTGAAAGAATTCCCTAGTTCACCACAGCTGAACATTTTTATACCATTTGCTGAAAATCAGGGCAAAACTATACATCTATTTGCTATACACCTGATGCAAGTCACACCCACATCAAAAAATGAATCGGGTGTGAGCAGAGCCTGGGAATTGATTTCAAGTGGGATAAGGAATTGTATTAAATAAAATCACTGTGAGATCTGTACAATTCAGTTGAGAAGTGTGTCCTGCTTGATTTTGAGAAGAAGCCACACAGAAGTAAGAGCAGTGATAAGCAGTAAGGATTTTTTTTAAGGATTCAGTGCATGAGCTCTTGACAACCAATTTTACCCTAAAATAAAATATTATTAAAAAAAAAAAAGTTGAATATTTTCAGAACATTAGTAAAATATGGAATGGTAAAAATGAATTTGTTGACCTTTTATGGATGTTATCACAGCACTGCTACAGTGCAAATGTTATGCATTTGGTTAGTGTTTTCCTGTAAACAGCATATTATAGGCCTACTGTAGTTTCAGCACCTGTGGGGATTTATTATTATTAATATAGCCTCATGGCACTGCGTATTAAATAACAGATTTTTGTGATTTTTTTAATTGAAAAGATGTTAACGCAGTTTCTCTTGGAAATGGAAAAAATGCACAATATTTTCAGCAAACACTGATGCATAGTTACTTCTTATGCCATAAACTGAACAAAAATAAAAAATAAAAACAGTTTTACGGCACTGTGCAAAGGTTTGGGCATCATAAGAGTTCCAGAGTCTCAGATTTTTTTTTTACAAGGTTTCAGACCTTAATCAGCTCATTAGATCTGATGCAATGCAACAGCTGTCATTATTAAATGCCAATTTCAAAGCTTTACAAATACTTTGACTCTTCAAACCTTGTGCACACACTTGCAGACACTCAACAACCTTGGGTTCCTCTAAGCAGCTGTGTAAAAAAATGAAGGTTATTGAGGCCCACAATGCAGGAGAAGGCTACAAGAAGATAGCAAAGCGTTGTCAGCTTGCAGTTTCCACAGTGAGAAATGTAATTAAGAGATGGCAGTTCAGGGGAACTATGGAGGTCAAGATGAGATCTGGAAGACAAACTCTTGGAGAGAACTGCTCGTATGCTGGTCAGTAAGACAAACCAAAACCCCCATTTCACTGCAAAAAACCTGCAGGAAGATTTACAGTAGTAGACTCAGGAGTGGGGGTGCACCGTTCCACTGTGCAGCGATGCTCACACAGACAAGACCTTCATGGAAGAGTCAGCAGAAGAAAACCTTACATGCGTCCCCATCATAAAATCCAACATCAGACATATGCAACAGAACATCTACAGAAGCCTGATGCGTTTTGGAAACGAGTGCTGTGGACTGATGAAGTTAAAATAGAACCGTTGGCCAAAATCAGCAAAGGCATGTTTGGAGAAAAAAGAAGCAGCATTTCATGAAAAGAGAACCTTGCCAACTATTAAGCATGGGGATGGATCTATCATGCTTTGGGGTTGTGTTGCAGCTGGTGGCACAGGAAACATTGCACGGGTGGAGGGAAGAATGGATTCCACTAAATACCAGCAAATTCTGGAAGCAAACATCACACCATTCGCAAAAAAGCTGAAGCTGAAAAGAGGATGGCTCCTACAACAGGACAATGATCCTAAATATACCTCAAAATCCACTATGGAATACCTCAAGAGACGCAAGCTGAAGGTTTTGGAATGGCCATCACACTCCTCTGATTGAAACATCATTGAAAAAAAAAAAAAAAAAAAGACGACCAAAGAATATTACAGAACTAGAAGCCTTTTGCAAGGAAGAAAATCCCAAGTACAAGAATTGAAAGACTTTTAGCCGGCTATAAAAAGTGTTTGCAAGCTGTGATATCTGCCAAGTACTGATTATATACTTTTGCACAGTGCCACAATAATGTTTTCATTTTTTTCTTTGTTCAATTTATGACATAAAAAGTGTTTACTGAAAATATTGTGCACTTTTTACATTTCCAAGAGAGACTGTGTTAACATTTTTAAAAAATCACCAAAATGTTATTCATCAACGGGTGCCTAAACTTTTGCATAAGACTGCATATAAGACAAGTCTTGTAGGAACAACAAATAATAACTGCTAGTTGCTCATTTGGAGTCAGAAGTGGCTTATATGAAAGACAAAGGCCTCTAGATTATGTTTATTTTACCAAAATAAAATATTATCATGCTGTGAATTTTAATTATTTAATTGGGACAGAAAGGTCAGACTTTGCTAAGACAAAAGTCTTGTCGCATCTTTAAAGGATGCAACCAATCACAGATTAGAGAGTCACTTGTGACAAATACTGTAATTAACACATTCCCAGGTTTGTAGAAGAAGAACCCCAGCACACCCAACCTTCACTTGAAATGCATCCTGACCTGACAGCATGCCAAAGATTCAACCACAGACCAAAGTGCTGCTCATCAAGAGCCTGAAGACCAAGTCTCCTGCTGAGGTGGCAGACATCTTTAATGTGTTTAAATGTCAAGTAGAGAGGATAATAAAAAGATTTGAAGAAACTGGTGAAGTTCATGACAGGCCCAGGTCAGGCAGACCCTGTAAGACAACTGTTCGAGAGGACCGTTTGTTGGTTTAACAGTCCAGGGCAAGGCCTTGTTCAACTGCAGCAGAGCTACATATCAACTGGTCACCAGAAACCCCTGTATCTACAAGATCAGTTTGTCCAATTTTTTCACAAAGTGTTTCCAATGGCTGAATTAGTGCTCAGAAACCAGCATTAAACAAAAGACAACTAAAAAAATGCGTTGCATTTGCCAAGGCCTACAGCTTGCAGGAAGGATGGACTGTGGAAAAGTGGCAGAAGGTTGATTTTTCCGATGAATCATCTATTGAACTGCGTCCCAATCGTCGCAAATACTGCAGAAGACCTGTTGCAACCCATGCATGGACCCAAGATTCACACAGAAAACAATCAAGTTCGGTGGAGGAAAAATCATGGTTTGGGGTCATTCAGTACGGGGGCGTGCGAGAGATCTGCAGAGTGGATGGCAACATCAACAGCCTGAGGTATCAAGACATTCTTGCTGCCCATCACATTCCAAACCGCAGGAGAGGGCAAATTCTTCAGCAGGATGGAACTCCTTCTCATACTTCAGCCTCCACATCAAAGTTCCTGAAAGCAAAAGAAGGTCAAGGTGCTCCAGGATTGGCCAGCGCAGTCACCAGACATAAACATTATTGAGCATGTCTGGGGTAAGATGACGGAGGAGGCATTGAAGATGAAACCAAAGAATCTTGATGAACTCTGGGAGTCCTGCAAAAATGCTTTCTTTGCCATTCCAGATGACTTGATTAATAAGTTATTTGAGCCATTGCCGAGACATATGGATGCAGTCCTCCAAGATCATGGGAGTTGTACACAATATTAATTCTTTTTCCACTGCACCTTGACTTTACTGTCCTCACCGGGGCTACAATTTAAGTTGTGCTTTATATTTTTATTTTTTTCCCCTAAAAAGCACAACTTAAATTGTAGCGCCAGTGAGGTGTGGAGATGAAATGATCAAGAAATGATTCTTCAGTATTTCCTAACAGCTTGTTGTTATGGAAACACAGATAACAGGATTTTCTATTTGTTTATATGTATTTAATATCAATTTTCATGCTGATCAACAACCATCTTTGTCTTTTGTGATCATTGTGATGGATGATGATGAGATTTTACATGTGTGTAGCTGATTTATATTGTAAGGAGACAAGACACGGGTGATGGCAGCAACAGGGTTTTAGGTAATAATAATTTAAAGAAGGGTTTTTTTTTAATGGATAACAGGTCCCTTGCATTTGTTTTGAGAATGATTTAATAATATAATTTCAACAAGGTTGGGTATTTTTTCCAGTCGTGTAAGTGGAAAATTTAACTGAATGTGTTTTGACCCATCTTTTTTTTTTTTTTTTAAGATACCAGTAATTTACACACATAGTGTGTGTGTGTGTGTGTGTGTGTGTGTGTGTGTGTGTGTGTGTGGAAAAGAATTGAAATAAAGATTGCGCTGTAGGATTGACCTTGTGTGATGTTTCGTTTCATCATGCCAGCGCCTGTCAAACCCTCCACTGAATCTACAGCATTAGTGTGTGTGTGTGTGTGTGTGTGTGTGTGTGTGTGTGTGTGTGTGTGTGTGTGAGAGAGAGAGAAAGTGCGTGGAGCACATGATGAGAGAGGGATGATGAATAAGAAGAAGAGATGTAGGGAGGGGGGAGGAAGAGAGCAACGATGTCCTTGAGGTGGAGATTCCTCTTGAGTGTGTGTGGTCTTCAGGATTCAAGCTCTTTGTGCTGCTACTCTCTTCTGTGTAGATTTGAAACAGTTCATATTTTGGCACCACCCTAGTTCTCCATGAAGGTACCTTATAAATGGAGATCTATATTTTCTTTGATCAGGCTGTAAAATTTCCGTGTCCCTGTTTGTCACCTCAAAGTCTTTGTGCTCACAGAGCAACGTTGTACTTTTAAGTCGGCCATTGAGCTGCTCAATTTTGTTCTTTATTTAGCTCAAATCTTGAAAATTTTACATGATTAGAAGATAATAGACGCCTTGTGTTAATACGAAGTGGTATCAAAAAGATGCTGTATGTCCTCACTCTGATGCCTTAAAACCTAGCAGTAGAATTCACTGTTATTGGTCACCAAAGATCATCATGCACAATTAGCCGAATGGTTCCATTTTCTGGGGTTGTGCTCATTGAAGGTCTTCCTGATCTCTTGTTGGCTTCCACTGATGTTCCTCTGCTCTTAAAGCGCCCGTGCTACTTAAAACACCTCAAGCAATTCAAAACAGCATCGCCGTAAACTTGCCAAATCTTGTCAAACGACTCTGTGGCAGATTTGCCCAATTTCATGCCAAACTTCACGTTCACTCTTTGTTCTAACTTGCTGTCCATGATGAAACAGCATATGTACTGTAGTAACGCACATGGTCAGAATAGCACCAGTTGCACAGCTCCCGATGTCTTTTGGCACACTGACTTATAAAGGTTGGTTGCCCCTGTGACCCTGTGCAGCCTTGTGCTGCCATCTGTTGGTGTCTAGTCTTGAAGCCTTTTGATACCACCTTATACTGTACATGGATTTCTACATTATACATGATTTTTCATCATTGAGTTTTTCTTTTTCTTTTACATTGACATAGTTAGCAAGTAGGATCACAATGCATTTTTTCTTCTTGTATACAATACTATGAACTGTTTTGTGTTAACCTCAATACCATAAATATATAAAATATTTTATGGAGCTGTGGATCTGGTTAGTGCACACCTTAAAACATATAGTTCCTCCTTCCTTTGTTATTTCTTATAGTAAATTATATTTAAGCATAGCATTTTATTATTCCTTTCTGCTCATTTTTAAATGATAACAAAAATTGTTAATCAAGTATTTATATGTCCTAATAATGATTAAAATAATAATAATAATAAATAATAATAATAATAATAATAATAATAATAATAATAGTAATAATAATAATAAAAATGATCCCTTTGCAGCAATTACAGATTTCAGCTGTCTCGGATGTGTCTTTCTGAACTTTGACATGTATTATTATTATTATTATTTTATATTTTTTCTTCCATTCCTTAACACAAATATTCTTTAACCCTGTCAAATTAGATGGAGAATGTTTGGGGACAGCAATGGCTTCTTCTTATTATTTTTTTTTTTACGTATTTGCACACTAAATGCCCTGTTCGGCATACTGGAATATGTTCTACTCAACAGTTTTCTTATATAGTATTTGACTCCATCCTATAGCATTATAGTATTACCACCATGCATCACATAAATGTTCTTTCTTGTGTGTTGGCCTGTATTTGGTGTGTGCTAAACATAATTTTGTATGTTGGGACCAAAGGGCTCAACTTTCAAATCTCATCATACCTAAAAATATTTTTCTAAAAGATTTCAGACTTTCTCAGAACATTCTCAGGTTGGTCTGCCTTAGAAGCTGAATCTGTGAAGAACTAACACTATATTTGGAGTTTGCACAGTTTCAGCCAGTGAGCTCTATAACTCCTTTAGTGCTGTAGGTGGACTCTTAGACACTTCTCTTACGACTGCCCATCGTGCTGAGGCACTCAGTCTCGACAGTGTCTGGATTCTGCCATACTTTTCCAGTTTGACATAATGGATTTCACAGTTCTCTTGAGCTTTTGTTAATGCTCTAATATGATTCTCCATCTTTTTTCCTTTTAACAACTTAATTGTGAAGCTTCATGGGAACTTCTGTGACCTTCATCACTGTGGAACTGATCTGATATGCCATTTTAGCTGTGAGTCCTCACAAAATCAGAGATATTTAGTGCAAGCATACAAGTGAACACAAGGGAATTTAAAGTGATTTATGGCCTGTTTAACATTAAGGGCAAACTCTATAGGCGATTTAATTATGTATATATAATTTTTCTTTTAATAAATATTGAAATATTTTTTTCACATGGAAAAAGAGTGAATCAGGCCTTGAATTGTGGCGAAACCTTTACTTCTACTTTTGGTCTGTGATTTTTGGTTCTAATCGCCATCTCCTTTTTAGACGTAGAGAAGGTGAATGGACGGTTCCTCAATGTGTGGTTCCCACTGTGAATGCATGGAGGAGGAGGTTTGGTTTGGGGGGGACTTTGCTGGTGACATTGTTTGTGACTTAGTCATCCAAATTGAAGCACCCTTTACCGGCATGGCAGCACAGAATTTTGCAGTGACATGCCATCTGGTTTGCACTTATTGGAACCATCATTTGTTTTCTAACATGACTTCAGACACTCATCAAGGTTACGTAAAAGGTATTTGTCCAAGAAGGGGTATTACTATTCATCAGATGACCTGGCCTCCACAATCACCCATTCTAAATCCATTTGAAATGGCTTGGGATCAAATGATCCACTGAGTGAAGGGAAAACAACCAACACGTACTCAACACCTCTTGAAACCCTTTCAAAATTGGTGGAAGACCATTTTGGGTGACTACCCCATAAGACCATATGACTGAGAGAATGCCTAGAGTGTACAAAGCTGTCATCAAAGGAAAAAGTGGCTACTTTGAAGAATCAAAAATCTAAAATATATTTTGTGTTATTTCAAGTAACATGTATTTGTTGACTGCATAACTCTTTATTTGTTCTGTCATAATTTCAGCCAACTGACTTTTGACTGGTATAATGTTTGTGTATGTATTATTCAGCTTTGCCCTGTGTCCCTTAAGTCAGTTAGATTTTACAGTACCTACAGTACACTCTCCTTTCATTAGCTACAACAACATGGATGCCGTATCCACTAGCTTACTGATGTCTGCTTCTAACTTCTTGCAAATTAGACTTTTTTATCCCCAGTATTCTAAAGGCTCTCCAGAGCAATTGCCCAGGAAAACCCATGCAGCCCACCTCGGCTGGGAAATTCCAGATCCTCCACCCCCTCTGCTGTCTCTAGAACATCAGAGGTTGGGATTTCCTCTGATTTTGCCTATATATCTTTCCCATGCTGTCTTTCAAGGGCACTGTCAATTTGAGACACACAGTGACCACAATTTTCTCTGGAAATGTGAGCTGCCTTCTTAAGTCCACTTTCATCTCCCTGTCACTACCCCCTCCCTATCGCCACAGCCCATGGCGCTTTATATTCTTCTTTTTGCCGTGGTCAGTTTATGTGATTTTACCTGTTCCTGACTTGTTCCATCCCAACAACCACAGGGCTAGCACATGGCACATGCCACTACCAGTATGCCCCATCTTTCTTCCCTGTTTGGTAGGAACAGAGAATGAGTTCCAGACTCTCTGTTTGCCTACACAGTGTACAGCCAGGACTCTCCACCAACTGAAATCTGGTAATATGTCATACATCACAAAGAGTAAAGAAGGAACAATGCTCCTCCATACTTCCTGCCAGTTCAGTGACCTCTCCAGTGCATTTTCCCACCGAGTTCAGCTTCCCTGCTCTTTTATGGTTACTGATTTGAATACCTTTTTTTTTTTGCTACTGTACCTATCTGGCTCTTCCTTAGCACCTGATGCAGCTGCTCCTCTTTGTCTCTCAATGCACTTCAACTTTTCTGCCTACAAGATTAATAGGTGTCTAGCAATGGGATAGTTCTTGATGTCATGAATCATTATTAAATGTCCTGCTTTAGCCACCTTGTACTCATCCACCCCATACGTTTTTGCAAGCTACAGCCAGAAGAGCCTAGAAAGGATGCCGATCCGAACAAAGAACTGAGTCCTGTATCACTTCCGACGCTCTTTATAGACATTGACAATGGGAATGGAGTGATCACCAATTTTGAATCACGGCAGACTGGATTTCGATGTTTGAAACTCCATTAAAGCCTCTTTCATGATTTGTACCACATCTTCCAAGAGCCACCTGCTTCCCAGGACTGTCCTTTCTGTTATTCTCAAGACATTTGCAAAAACCATTATGCAAGCTTGATGAACATCACTTGCAACTTGTAACTCTGTGTCTTGTTTTTTTTTAAAAACTGACTTAAGGGAAGAGGATATTTATTACTGCAAAGAAATGAATCACTCAGATTGTGCTGCCAGTGACAAATACCATCTCCAGGCTCTGCCAGTCTGTGATAAAGTTGCTGCAGGTGAAATGCATTTTATACTGGTTAAAGTCGGCCTGGACAAACTGCCCAAAATGGTAAGGTATGCGTGGTCTCCACAAGCTTGACTCCAGCTTTTTGGACTGCTGAAGTGCTGAAGTGTTAATGTAACTGTTGGGCAGCATGAAGGTAGTCTTAGCAAGAATTCCAAATAAGATTTTCCTGTCCACATTCAGCAGTGGGATTGTTCAAAACATATACACTCTATATGCAGACTCTGTATCGTGTCCCACAACTGATATTTCCTGGCTTTTCCATTGTTTGTCTCTTTCCACTTGGGCTGTTCTTCATAAAAAGTGTAAGTGGTTCATCAGTTTTTCATGCGTTCTCTCTTTTGCTTGCCTTCTTATGTCCTCTATAGTGAGCATCTCTTTGAGAGCTATTTTTTTCTTCCTCACGTGTTTGAAAAAAGGTCTGTCTAAGTCTGCTCAGTCACCCCATAGACTCTTTTCTACATGTATTTACCCTAATGGTTTAGACGATTTCCAATTCCCCTTTTCTCTGATTGATCAGTGATGTTCCTATTACTGCCTGCTCCATAATATGCCTTGAGATTTTAGGTTCTGTCTATAGACACTTGCACCAACTTGTCCTCTATCTCACCAGGTTGCCCTGTAGGTTGCATATTACTATACTGCATATTCAGAAATCTTTCAATTTTGCTAACTTTCTCGAATGCACAGACTCTGCATTCAATACTTGCCTCTGCCATTGTTGGTCATGGGTGTCATAACAGTGGTCTATAATATGGGTTACTCCTTATGCTTTGGCTTGTCCACCCTCTGGACTCCCTCTGGACTCTGACCATTCCTCCATGTGTGTCCCTTTCTAATAGTCACTGGGACTCCAGATGGGAATATTTAAAATGCAATGGGGCCATTGCACATTAAAAGTACAGATCAAGTTCAAAGTTAAATTATTTGATGTTCATGAAGTGATTATGTATATACAGTATGTGGAAAAGTATTGAGTACTAGAGTGCATGCCATAGGTAGTTGTGGTTTTGTTCACCCTACTAATTCTTTCAGAATTGTTTGCAAATAAAATGCATCTAATGAAAACAGATTCATTCATCATTGACAGCGTATTACTGCACGGTAAGACTTGTCGTTGTCTATACCCCTTTATCCTGTATACATAAACGCGGGGGCCTGGAGCATATCTCAGGAGACTTAGGGAACGAGGTGGAGGACACCCTGGATGCAGTGCCAATCCATCCAGGGCACACACATATACTCACACTCACATGCTCATTCAGACACTACAGGCAATTTGGAAACTGAATGTCTTTGGGCTGCAGGAGGAACCCGGAGCACTCGGGGGAAACCCACTAAGCACGGGGAGAACATGCAAACTCCATGCACACAGACCCCGAGGCTAGAATCAAACCCGGACACTGGAGGCGCAAGGCGACAGTTCTAACCATTAAGCCATTGTGCTGCCCAGGGTAACATTTTTGTGTGGAAATTGATCCAACCACAGGACAAGTATAAAATATGTTGATGTCTCACATTTACACAAGACTGAAGACAGGATGCAGCTATTTGAAAACTGTTAATATTGTTGTTCTGTTTTGCTTTGGATTAAATAAGGATTTTTTTTTTACGGATCAGAACTGAGTTCATAATAGAATTAGCATTTGCGGGTAAAAAAAAGAACAAACAAATCAGAGTTTGTCACTGGCTTCAGACAATTTCCATCTTGACATCTCACACTCTGAAACATTTGATCTCCTCCTGCTTCATGGAGAAAACTCGAGCCAGAAGCAAATGAGAGCAATGACTTCACCTATTGTTAAACACCATAAGACACACACACACACACACACACACACACACACACACACACACACACACACACACACACACACACACACACACACACACACACACACACACACATACACACACACACAGACTGGGCACTGAAGGGGGAGAATACATTAACTCAAGAGCCAGGATGAGAGAAAAAGAGCACAATGTTGAAACCCAATGTGACGGAAAGAAGGAGCTGCCCACCATCATGGCAGCAAACGGAAAAAAGAAAGAAAGACAGGACCGTAGCACAAAAGAGAAGGAGTGAAACCTCAGACATGTCAGAGGGCCTCTTTTCTCTCTGGCTGTCCATTCAGGAGGATAAAGTGTGAAAAAAAAACACTCTACAAAAATGTGTAGTTTGATATTATGAAATGAGAAGTGCATAGATACTGTAGGTATACAGCAAATCATGTACAGTAAACCGAACGATGTGATTTCTACAGTGTTAAAAACAAACGGAAGAAACAAACTTTTCACTGTGTAATTTAACATACAAAAGCTGTGCATCAGGCAGCAGAGCAGGTTGTTCATTTTTTTTGTTCATAATGTCACCATGTTGAATAGAACATTAATAAGATCTGCCAATCTTTGCTCAGACCGCTATTTTTACCCTTCATTCCCCTGCTCTCATCACCTCAACACATTTTCTCGTCTCCCTACAGATGAGATCCTGTGATTCTCCTATCCAGCAGTTCTAGAAACCCATCTTCCCTTCTTCCACAGAGCTTCAGACATTCTCTTAAGATCTCCTGGTTATAATAAATTTGGGGCTATACTTGTCTTCAAAAAAAGAAAAAGAAAAAGTGTAAGGTTTCTTTTTGGCATTCACATCAGATCATTTGCTGGATATATAACGTCAAATCTATGTCTTAAAGTGAATTAGTTTAGAAGACACCACTCTTCAGAAAATCTCTTTCTAGCTCAAGCTATAAATGTAGCCAATCAGTGAAAGACATGCATATCAGGTTATTACATAAGGCGACACACACACACACACACACCTGAGATTTGATCTCTGTTTGGTCATTTTATTGTTTTGAGACACAACCGTAATGCCCCATCAGCAGTGACTGTAAAGAACATATGAAACGTGAAGGTGTAAAAATGTGAATAAGCACACATCATGCAAAATTCAAATGATACAAAATGAAGTAAATGATTAATAAATCTGACATTCAGCGCTGGATCAAAGCTGAAATAATTGTCTAAATAATATTAATGTTAAAAAAAAACATGCCATAGTTCAAATATTTAAAAGCATCAATCCTTTTTAGTTCATTTGTCCTTTTTATATAAGTGGAAGCACTACCACAACATCTTCGATTATTCATTTTTGTTTTATCTTAGACAACAATAGTAAAACAAGATTTTTTTAAATTGCACATTGGTTGGATATTATATTTTTTTTAAATAATAAGTATAATGTTATATAAATATGGATTTTTTTCCCCCTTACAGGATTGTGAAGGAAAACGTAGTTAGTGAACAACAGTTGTTGTTTGTTTTGATGGGCTTCTCTTCACCTTCAGCAGAAATGCATGCTCAGTTGGGGTAAGGTCTGGTGATTGATTTGGTCAGTTTACAACCTTCCACTTTTTTCCTCCTGATGACGCTCTTTATTATGTTGGCAGTGTGTTGTGGGTCATTGTCTTTGCCACATGATGTAGTTCCTCCCACCTAGAGGCATCTCTCTGTACAGTATATTGGCAGACAGAATGTTTTTGCGGACTGAATCTAGTGGAGTTATTCCGCTATTACCATCATTAAATCAACCATAAATATCAGTGATCCCGTTCACGAAGCAGTCATGCAAGATCCAGACCAATGACCCCTCAGTTTTCCACACACTGACCTTACCATCCCTTTGGAAGAGGTTAGTCTTAATTACAGAAATCCAAAAGTTCTGATTTTGTAGTCTGGCCTGAATATTTTTGCTCTTGAAGTTGTTTGTGATATCTTCACCCCTTGTTGTTTGGTGTTGTCATTGGCTGTTATTTTTCGGTTTTCTTAACAGCTCTTATAATGTTTCTGTTATCAACTGCCATTGTTTTCTTTGGCTGATTTATTCAATACCAGTGGTTTCTTTTTCATGATATTGCAAGCTGCAGTATAAGCTTTTGTTCAATGCTTCTGCAGTGGCTCTGATTGCCCTATTTTTTTTTCAGGTTAAGAATGGTTTGTTTTTCTTCTATAGACCGCTCTGTTATATTCATGCTGGTTTCTTCTTTTTAGCAACAAATGCAGTCATCACAGATAAAAATTATGGCTCAAACCATGAGAAGACATTTAGTAGTATGAATTGTTTATACAATCAAACAAACAGGCCACACATCTGGAAAGAAACACCTGTCTGTCACATGTTCTCATGTTCTTGACGTTATTTAACACATATAAACGTAATTATGAGGAAGGAATCAAACTTTTGTTCATATGCATATCTAAAACCCAAATGGTTTCAAGTGTACAGGAAAAGCAAAAAAAAAAAAATCCAAAATAGAGTAACAGAGTTCCATAGAGGGTTGTAAATATGCATTGTTGTTCATATTTAGCAGTGAAAAGCTCTTGTCTCTTAGTTTTTGACTTTCTGCAGACAAAGCACGTGTATACTACTTGTTTATCAAGTCCTCGCTCATTTATTAAGTAAAAATTTATTTTAAAATTTTGCCAGACCAAGGTACCTGCAATCCAAAAATTATTATCGATTATTTATCATTATTTTATCAATAATGATCAATTATTTATCATAATTTTTTTCAAACATCAGTACCTACTCTTTTAATAACTCTTTTATGTTTTTTGTGTAACAACCGTAATAAGAATCATTTGATCATAGCGGGTCTTTGTATTAGACAAATACAACCTCAAACTTTTTTTAATACCATACCATAATTTGTTTAACAAAAATGATGCCAAAAAGCATTTCTTCAGCTGGATTTAAGAGGTAAGTTGCAGCCACGTGCTGCTAATCATCAGCCCTTTTAATTGATCATCAGCAGGTGTGCAGACCTCTATAAAAGCTGAAATTTGGGTGGTTTGCTGATCTGGAGCATCCAGGTGTGTGTTAACAAAATGGGGGAAACAGTCGACTGATGCTGCACATCAATCTGGAAAGGGGTTATGAAAAGTCGCACCATACAGTGCTTAAAGAAACGTAAAGAAAAATAAATGTTACATCTCAAAACTTACAGGCCTCACTAATCACGTTAAATGTTCTTGACAGCCCTATTAGAAGAAGACTGTTCAGTATTAAAATGAAACATCTGACATCTGAAAGCATCTGAACAAAGCACAAGGCTTCTCATCGCATTTCAGCAGAAACATCTCATAACCGCTGTCGAGCATGGTGGTGGGGTGATGATTTGGGCTTGTTTTGCAGTCACAGGACCTGAGCACTTTGCAGTCAATAAGTCGACAATGAACTCCTCTGTATACCAGAGTATTCTAGAGGCAAATGTAAGGCCATCTGTCTGACAGCTAAAGCTTGGTCGAAATTGGGTCAACAGGACAATGATCTGAAGCACACAAGTAAATCTACATCAGAATGGCTTAAAAAAAAAAAGAGCTGTGCAATTATGCGAATTCCCAAAAACCTGAATGGAGCTGAAGCAATATTGTAAAGAAGAATGGGTCAAAATTCCTCCACAATGATGTGAGGGACTGATAAAGTCATACAAGAAATGATTATTCAAGCAGTTGCTGCTGAAAAGGTGGATCTACACATTATTGAACCAAGGGGGTACTTAGTATTGCCCACGTTTTCCTTTTTGACTTCATTTTTTAAATTATTATTATTTGTTTAATAAATAATATCATGGTCAAAAACTGAAAAGAAAAAAAGACATCATTTTTTGATGATTATTTGTTTAATAAATAATGGCATAGTCAAAAACATTATTTGTTGTGTGTCAGAGGTTGTATTTTCCCAATACTAAGACCCACTACAATCAGATGATTTTGTATTATATTAGAGAGGTGTAATAATAAGTAAGTGTATATTTTTCTGATGTGCACACATTTCCAAAAATTTTAATCCACGTCTGTAATTGGCTGAGAAGGGCCTTAGTAGCTCACTAGCTGATGTGTTGGACTACTGATCAGTGATAATGAGTTCAAATACAAGCCCCATCAAGCTGTCCTTGAGGAAGCAGCCCTTAACCCTCAACTACTTACTGTAGTTGTGTAAATAAGATAAAAGTCATTCTGGAAAAGCTATTCTTTGAGATCCCACAAACTATCTTATGTTGAGCAGGGAAGCGAACTGATTAATCTTGAGAATTTGGAAGTGACCCAGACACTTGACTCAAATCTTTCCGCTGCTGTGGATGGTCGCACATGGATGCTCTAATGATTTGCACTTCCAAAAATCTCTTTATGCCCAAGTCTTACCATTTACTCAGTGGATAATCTCATCTGGATACTGTAGACTTGTTCCTAAGACCTCCTGCTGTAATGATAAATCCTGTACAGTATTCATCCATGGAATCTGATCCACAATATGTGAACTGTACATTTTTCTGTTTACATCTTTAAACTGCAATGATTTATAATCTCACTGGTGTCCCTGAAAAGAGGGTAGTCATCCGGTTATTCAGTACAGGTCATCAGGTCTTCAGCTGACTTCATTTTATTGCCACATAACGTTGCTAAGCCTAGACCTACTGACCAACTGAAGCAACCCCAGATCATAACACTGCCTCCAGAGGATTGTATACTGGCCACTATGCATCAGTTTATGCTCTTCCCTTATTACTCTGATGCACCCATCACTATGGAATAGGGTCAATCTGAACTCATCAGACCACATGACTTTTTCCTATGACTTCAAAGTCCAATTTTTTTTACCATGGAACTTCACCAAGGGTTGACGTGACCTCCATTGAAGATTTTTTTTTCTTTCACAAGATTGTTCCACGTTATGATAAGGACCTGTATTGAAGGGGTCTTAAACCAGTTGCAGTAATTTCAAATCTCCTTAGTTGTTTTCTTTGCTTGATGCAACCCTATAATTTTTTTGATTCAGTGTTTCTATTTTTTTTTTTTAATAACATGAGACCTACACAGGTTACAAAAAAAAAAACAGATGGGGAAAAAATAACTGAAAAAAGTATGGATAGAAATGCAAAAAAGTATGTTGTATGTTCAATGTAATGCCTTTTCTCATAGAAAATATAAATGTGCAACTTATTCGTCAATCATTACAAGCCACAAAAACATCAATCTTTATTTTTCTGTGTTTGTGTTTTTACACAGGGCTGTGAGTCATTAGCATTCTGCACTGATGCCATGTGAGAGACAGAGATAGAGGAAAAGTCAATAATCAGTTTTTCCCTCAGTACAGTGGCAAGATGCTGAGATTTGGGGACTATTTATGAGATGGTGAATTATTGAGCTCAAATTAAAATGAAACAGCTGAGTGACCTAGTTCTTAACACCCTACTCTCTGTCTGTCTCTATTGACAAAACTACCATCTCTATGGCCTGCTACCTGAGGAGGGTCCCTATGTAATGTTCAATGTTTAGGCCCCTGGGAGTGCATTTTAATGATTTTCTTTGAGATTGAAACTAATCTGTACTTTTAGCCATGTTCAGAATCTGACTGAATTTTATATACTTGTACACTATACTGTATGGTTTACTGAAAATTACTGTATTTTAGACAAATCATTTAAATTGCAAGCATAAAATTTTGTCCTTTGTCTTGACTTAGTGTCTACCACATTAGGACATCTTGATGTGGCATTTAATTCCATTATCAAAATGTAAACACAGCTCCTTTGCACAGACTCTTTAAGTCATTCCACAAGATTTAAAGCTTTGATTTTTGTATTTTTAGAAGCCAGTTCTCTGTTAACTTTGTACTTTGGTTCATTTTTGTGCTGGAAGCAGTCTAACAGAATGTGCATTTTTTTGTGCCAAAATAGAGCTATCCATGATTTCCTCTAATCTATTACTGAGTAGATGTCCCAGCTGATGACAGGCAGCCCCATTAATTTTGTAGTGTATCATAATTCTGTAGTGTATCATATCCATGCTCACCTAAAAACACAAAAACACAATTCAAAGCATGTGGCAAAATGTGTTAATAAAATGGGTCTGGTGAGACCAAGACAGAACTTTATGGACATAATTCTAAAAGGTACGTTTGGGACAGAAACAAGACAGTTTATCACCCAAATAAGACTGTACACCCTTGGCATCGTGCTATGGTGCTGTTTCACTTCGGCTAGTCCTGGGTCTCTAGTCATGTTGGAGGAAGACGTGGATATACCAATGTATTTTGTGAGAAAAACATCCAGTCCAATACTAAACAGCTGAATATGAAAAAAAAAAATCACCTTCCAGCAGGCAGAGGACTCATGCACAAATCCAAGCTAATAAAGGAATGGCTTCGGACGAAAAAGATTAACGTTTTGGAATGGACCAGTTATCTAAACACTACTGAAAACCTGTGGAATGACTTAAAGATTCCTGTACATGGGAGATCCCCTGCAAAAATGGAAGAAAAAAAAAATTGCTGACATGATTGATCTTTTGCATCACAAAAAATGAATATTTTTGAGGGGTATCACTGCCTCGGGTTATGCTTCTTACTTGATAAAAGATATAAAATATTGTGTAACCTTTTTTGGACATTTACATGCAGGATACTGTATGTAAAAATCACTGACATTATGGATTTGGATGGAACTAAAGTCACAGGGATACTCCAGAATAAAAATAAATACCCAGTAGTAAATTTAATTCAAGGCTTTAACTGAAGTTTAGTTTTAAATGGAGTGCATGGAATGGAATAAGGATCTGCTCTAATTTTAGTCCCAGTATCAACAGGGTTTCTCTGTCGCGCTCATTCTGTCTCATCCATAGTCTCAGAAGCTCTCGCTCTCTTTCTCTCTGCCAGCCCCCCTCGAGGAGGTAAAAAGTGCTGAAAAAGTGCTGACATCATCTTCAGATCTTCAGCTCATTGCATTCCTGGGTGGTGGCATTTTTTTTTTGCTGACATCCTGTCATGTCTTTAAAAAAATCCAACAAAGTGCTGAAATTACATCTCTCTCTCTCTCTCTCTCTCTCTCTCTCTCTCTCTCTCTCTCTAGTATCAGAGATATCAGGTATATCATAAATATCTTAAAATCTCAATATTTTTTTTTCTTATGCACTTAGAACATGACTCAATTTTTCAAATGAACAAAAATATTACAACATGTGATGGACAGGAGGCGGCACAGTGGCTCAGTGATTAACGATATTGCCTTGCACGTCAAGAATCTGGGTTTGATTCCCATCTCGGGGTCTGTGTGCATGGAGTTTGCATGTTCCCCCCGTGCTTAATGGGTTTCCTCCAGTCCTCCGTTTTCCTCCCACAGTCCAAAAACATGCAGATTAGGCTAATTGGGAAATAGCCGGTAGTGTGTGTATGTGTGTGTGCCCTGTGATGGATTGGCACCCTGTCCAGGGCGTACCCTGCCTTGTGCCCTAAGTCTCCTGGGAAAGGCTCCAGACCCCCTGCGATTCTGAATACAGTATAAAGCAGTACAGATGATGAGTGAGTGATGGATGTTAAAAAAAAATAATAATAATAATTCAGATGTGCCCTGTTAGATTATGTTTAAACAGTTGAATGCCCTGAATGAATATTAATGCTTGGTTTGAGATGATGGTATTGTTTTATTTTGATTTTTCCATAAAAACAACGCCAAAAAAAAAAAAAAGAATAAACACAGCCTCCATTATGGAACCCTGTTTTTTTCCTCCCCTCTTCTTTTTCTTCTTTCAGTCTTGGTTGAGTTTTGCTTCTCTTCAATGTGTTTCTCATTATTAAGGAGGGTTTGGGGCAGTTTTTTTTTTATACATGTATATGACAGTTTCATTATTGCTCATTAATGGATGTCTTTAACTTTGTATTAGGAGATTATTCGGAGATCTCAAGTTCGAATCCCGGGTAATGCCTAGAGAGAGAAAACTGATGGGCTGGGGCTTTCTTGAGGGGGAGATGCATTAGGGGAATGCTTTAAGAAAAAAGGAGATGGCTTGCATCACATCTTAAAGGAAACATTTGCAAGGTTGGTGGTTGCAGTCTTGAGGTGGAGTGACAGGTGGGAATTGGGTAAAACAATTAAGGGGGAAAAAAATTCAACTTTGTATCAAAGTAAGAGAAAATCTTCAATAAATAAACCATGGGAAAAAGAACTAAACCATCATGAAGACCAGAGAACTATCTATGGGAGAAAATCAAGCTGTTTAAAAGCCGAAGACAAAAATAGCAAACCGATCGTAGCCGTTACACAAACATCATAAATAGCCCAACTATTTTGAAATGTGCTGAAAAAGAAACCACAGATTAACTAACAACTGGATACCAAACAGCAAACACCAGTCAGTGACGTCTCCAACAGGCACTACAAGGCAGAGGTGAATCCACCATTTAAAAACATCGAGAGTAGACCTTTGGAGGCCATATGATGCAAAGCACTTATCAGTAATGAATGAAGAAAGAATTACAAAAGTTTTTGATGGAATATCAACCTATTCCAAAATGATGGAAATGGCAAAATGTCGAGAAATAAATATAATCTGCTCATGATCCAAAACATCCGAGCTCATCAGTCAAGCACAATAGGGTAGTGTCATGACTTGGGACTTGCATGACTGCTTTTGGAACAGGCTCGCTAATCTTTATTGATGGTGTAAATCATGATGGTCGCAGCAGAATAATTCCCGAAGTCTACACAAAAAACATTCTGCCCATTCAACAGTGGAAAACAGCCCAACAGTGACGTCAAATGTACCACCAACACAACTGAGGACTTCTTCAGGAGCAAAATAGTGGAAAGATTCAGACAGCCCAAGTCATTCACCAGATTCGTGTGCATTTCACATTCTGAAGGAGAAAGCTTCCAAAACAACGGAGAGAAGAAGCCTGGAAAGGACAGGCTAAAATCAGAGCTTTGTGTGTGTGTGTACGTGTGTGTCTGCATTCATTTTTCTTTAGCATTTTCTGATCTGTTTTTATCTGAAATCATCACTCTTTAGGACAATAAAACACACACACACACACACACACACGCACGCACGCACGCACGCACGCACGCACGCACACACACACACACACACACACACACACACACATTTATCCAGATGTGTCTAAAAGCTTTTCTGCATTTTCTGTCCCGTCATTTCTGACAGCAAAATGGATTAAATGTGAATCTCAGACGGCATTCGAAACAAATCTGCAAAGTGACAGAACCTCGTGTATGTTTGTCTGTCTGTCCTTCTGTCTCTCTCTCCTTATTTCTGTCTGTCTGTCTGTCCATCTGTCTGTCCTTCTCTCTCTCTCCCCCCTCTCTCTCTCTCTCTTGCTCAGTGAGTCACCTTGTAAATATATGAATATGAAATGTGGAGAGAAGAAAATGTAATCTGCCACTACATCACTGTGATTTGCATATCTGCCAGCCGTTGTTGTTTTTTCCCCCTGATGTTGTTCTTTCTTTTTCTTTTCTCTCCTTTTTTGGTCAGTGATGGAGGGATGACAGCCAATATGATCTCACCCCAGTGCTCCCTCCTCCTCATTTTCCTTTCTTTTCATCCCTTCAGTCTTTTGTCTTTCTTTTGCTGTGATGAAAGTTCGATTAATGACAGGCAAAGTGAGCAGGTGGAAACTAAACAAATGACATGTGCCCTCATTCACCTTCTGTTTTTCACCTTTCTTTTCCTCTATGTTTATATTTTCTTTCCTTTGTCTATGGATAGATAAATGACAGACCAGCGCATCTATATCTTCAATATACCTTCTTCTTCTTCTTCTTTTTTTTTTTACATAAATCTTTCCTTCCATCTTCTTCTCCATCATTCATCTTCATACTGTTCTTATCCCCACTTCTTTCTCTCTTTGAGAATGAAAGGGTGACAGATTAGTAGGTTGAAAGATAAATTAATCACCCTGACATGCCCTATGCTCTTTTTCGCAAATAATTACCTCCACTCTTTCCTTATATGGTCAAGGATGGAGACATGACATTGTGGCGGTTTGACAAATATAAAGCTAAAGACATGTCAATGATGTTTCTCCCTTCTCCTTCCTCTTTTACCCAATTTTGTCCATCTTTATCCTCTCTTCTTTCCTTCAATCCCTATGCCCCCATCTTGTCCCTCTCCACCTGTTCTCTTCCCCTCTTTCCCCCACGGTGCCCCTCGTCCCCCCATCCAGACCCTCTGCTGCATTCATATTTAAATCCACTGAGTGTTCTACCCTTCTGAAAAAAAGAAAGAAAAGAAAAGAAAGAGAGGAATGAAGATTTCAGTCAGCATCGCAACAAAGAGAGTTTATGCCCCTCCATTTTTTACATTTCATTTCATAAAACAATATCTACTACTCTTTTGTGAAATGACCTGCCACTTTCTCTGCAGAAAATAAAGAACGATGCTGCAAAGAAAATTTCTGAATGTTTAATGTGAAAAATAATTTGAATTGTTAAAAAAAAAAAAAAAAAACAGAAAGGAAAGAACAAAGAAACCAAATTTCTTTATTTTGTGCTGATCTTTATCTCCATGAAATTAACTTATTTATTAGAGTTATGAGACTACCTTTTATTTATTTAATTTTATTCAGTTATTTGTTTTAAATCAACCTCCGTTCTAAATATCCATGTGCCCTTATTTTCCTCATGCCACATGCATGGACCACCCTTTTATGTGCCTTTATTATACTCTTATATCATACATCTAATCATGTCTTTACCTACAGTTTTACTTCCACACTGACTCCAAAAGGTATTCACCCTCAATTATTTCCCTTTTTACTGTATTGCAAGATTGATTTTTAGCTTATCAGTATGGAATTCTATATTTGCTTTTTTTGAAAATACAAAAATTAAATATAATAAACTTAGATGTTCTCAAAAAAATTTAAAAACAAAACAAAATCTTTTGCAGCAATACCTGATTTGACCTGTTTGCACTGTGTTTATATGAGGGTTTATATATATATATATATATATATATATATAAAACATGGACCAGAGGAAGCGAATTACAGAGTTGTCTCAGGAGATTCGAAAGAAAATTATAGACAAGCATGTTAAAGGTAAAGGCTATAAGACCATTTCCAAGCAGCTAGATGTTCCTGTGACTACAGTTGCACATATTATTCAGAAATTTAAGATCCATGGGACTGTAGCCAACCTCCCTGGACGTGGCCGCACGAGGAAAATTCATGACAAATCAAAGAGACGGATAATCCCAATGGTAACAAAAGAGCCCAGAAAGACTTCTAAAGAGATCCAAGGTGAACTTCATGCTCAAGGAACATCAGTGTCAGATCGCACCATCCGTCGTTGTTTGAGCCAAAGTGGACTACATGGGAGACGACCAAGGAGGACACCATTGTTGAAAACAAATCAGAAAAAAGACAGACTGGAATATGCCAAACTACATGTTGACAAGCTACAAAGCTTCTGGGAGAATGTCCTATGGACAGATGAGACAAAAATGGACCTTTTTGCCAAGGCACATCAGCTCTATGTTCACAGACGGAAAAATGAAGCATATCAAGAAAAGAACACTGTCCCTACTGTGAAACATGGAGGAGGCTCTGTTATGTTCTGGGGCTGCTTTGCTGCATCTGGCACAGGGTGTCTTGAATCTGTGCAGGGTACAATGAAATCTCAAGACTATCAAGGGATTCTAGAGAGAAATGTGCTGGCCAGTGTCAGAAAGCTGGGTCTCAGTCGCAGGTCATGGGTCTTGCAACAGGACAATGACCCAAAACACACAGCTAAAAACACCCAAGAATGGCTAAGAGGAAAACATTGGACTATTCTAAAGTGGCCTTCTATGAGCCCTGACCTCAAGCCTATTGAGCATCTTTGGAAGAAGCTGAAACATGCTGTCTGGAAAAGGCACCCTTCAAACCGAAAACAACTGGAGCAGCTTGCTCATGAGGAGTGGGCCAAAATACCTGCAGAGAGGTGCAGAAGTCTCACTGACAGTTACAGGAATCGTTTGATTGCAGTGATTGCCTCAAAAGGTTGTCAACAAACTATGAAGTTAGGGGTACCATAATTTTTGTCCAGGCCTGTTCCATGAGTTCATTTTTCTTTATAATTCCGTTGAAGCATGGTTGAAAAGCAATGTCTGACTTTCAATGGTTAACATTCATAGAATTCTCATTCATTATTACATTTGTCAGATTAAAGTTATCTCTGTGACCATTGTGAGTTTTTCTTTCATTGACCAAGGGGTACCAATTTTGTCCACGTGTGTGTGTGTGTGTGTGTGTGTGTGTGTGTATACACACACACACACACACACACAGGGGTTGGCCAATGAAACTGAAACGCCTGGTTTTAGACCACAATAATTCATTAGTATGGTGTAGGGCCTCCTTTTGAGGCCAATACAGCACCAATTCATCTTGGAAATGACAGATACAAGTCCTGCACAGTGGCCAGTGAGATTGTGAGCCATTCTTCTTGCAGATTAGTGGCCAGGTCATTACATGATGCTGGTGGAGGAAAACGTTCCTCCAAAACACACCAAAGTGGCTCAATAATATTTAGATCTGGTGGCTGTGCAGGCCATGGGGGATGTTCAACTTCACTTCATCAAACCACTCTGTCACCAGTCTTGCTGTGTGTATTGGTGCATTATCATCCTGATACACGGCACCGCCTTCAGGATACAATGTTTGAACCATTGGGTGCACATGGTCCTCCAGAATGGTTCAGTAGTCCTTGGCAGTGACAAGTATTGGGCCAAGGAATGCCCTGATATTGCAGCCTCACTGATCCACCCCCATGCTTCACTCTGGGCATGCAATAGTCTGGGTGGTACACTTCTTTGGGGCTTCTCCACACCGTAACTCGGATGTGGGAAAAACAGTGAAGGTAGACTCATCAGAGAACAATACATGTTTCACATTGTCCACAGCCAAAGATTTTCGATGCTGGCACCATTGAAAAAGTCGTTTGGCTTTACCAGCTCGGCCATGTACATTGACCCTGTGGAGCTCCCGACAAACAGTTTTGGTGGAAACAGGAGAGTTTAGGTGCACATTTAATTCTGCAGTGAATTGGGCAGCTGTGGTTTTATGTTTTTTGGATACAATCCGGGTTAGCACCCGGACATCCCTTTCAGACAGCTTCCTCTTGCGTCCACAGTTACTCCTGTTGGATGTGGTTCATCCTTCTTGGTGGTATGCTGTCATTACCCTGGATACCGTGGCTCTTGATACATCACATAGACTTGCTGTCTTGGTCACAGATGCACCAGCGAGATGCACACCAACAATTTGTCCTCTTTTGAACTCTGATATGTCACACATAATGTTGTGTGCATTGCAATATTTTAAGCAAAACTGTGCTATTACTCTGCAGATTAAACCTTCACACACTGCATTTACTGGTGGAATGTGCAATCAATGAATATTGGTCACCTGGCTGGTCAAATTTAGACATGAAACCTCCAACACATTCATGTTTCCAGAGACTTATAAGGTTAGCTCTATGCATGAAGGGTGCATTGTTTCATGCACCACCATTCTTACCCTGATGCACCCATCGCACTGGAATAGGATCAATCTGAACTCATCAGACCACATGACCTTTTCCATTACTCCAAAGTCCAATCTTTATTCTCCCTAGCAAATAAAAGCCTTTTTTTCTGATTAAACTCTCTAACACATGGTTCTCCATTCATCATTTTTTCGACCACATTTCTTCCACAAAATTGATTGTTCAGCACTGTCTTACAGTGTTTTGAATGTATTGGGGTTCTTAACTGAATCCAAGTCATTTCAGATCTCCCCTTTATTGTTTTGTTTGCTTGATGCCACCCAATATTTGACACTTCTGAAATGGCAACTTTTTTTGGCCATGAAGTGTATCTCCAAATCTGTCATAATACATGGAAAATGTTGGTGAACAGCAACTTTCAGGACCTGTCAGAGGTTTTCAATCGGATTTAATTTTGTCTCGTAGGAAATTTGTATTTGAAACATTTATAAATACAGTGGGTAAAGAACCACCCATTTAAAATAATCAGCTTTTGTTGCTTTGCAGCCTGAAATGAAAAAAAGACAGTTTTTGTATTATCCTGCTGTATTTACTGCTCTATGCAACTTTTAATTCTGAGGCCACATAATAAAAGGTTATAGGATCAGATGAGACTAAAATTGAACTATTTGGCCACAACATCAAACAATATCCAAATAACACCATTCCTACAGTAAAGCATGGATGTCATAATTTCTTGTTATGGGGTTTCATGGCGTGCGCCTCAATCTGTTATCGTTCCTCGCTCCCTCTGTAGGCTCACTGGGTAAGCGGCTTCCCTTTCAGCAGGTGTGCAAAGGGGTGGCGCCGCTGGAAATGTACATGCATCTTAGGCTGTATCTTAGGCTTCTCCCTGTGTTATAAAAACAAGGTGGGAAGTGTTCCTCGGTGTCTGGCGCTGGGGTTCTACGGAGCAGAGACTGCATAGATGGCAAAAGAGTGACATGCTGAGTGGGGTGATGTAACGTACACCAGGGACTTCAAAGGAACAAAACTGAAAGTAGCCGTTTGATCGCCGCGTGAAGGACAGCCAAGAGAACACTACACGAGCTGCACTCATACTCCCACGTATAACCAGCCATCAGCATCCTGCCACCGAAAAAGGCTACTGTGCATCCATGTTAAGGCTCCCATTTGAGGCCAGGAAAGCCACCCAGCCGCTGGGTGCCAGAAGGTACTCCCGTCTGAGGCTGGTACCCAATGGAGATGGGAGGAGCCAGTTGGCCAAAGCCAGCGCAAAGAGTGTTCATGGAGCACGCAGGAACCGCTGCCCATGTGGGCCCACTCTGCCACTATGCCTGCCTCCATCGATAGCCTTGTGCCCGCATGTCAGCTGGGCACTGCCACCAGACCTACATGTGCACACCTTAACTACTTTCTTTCCATCCTCCCTCCTTGAACCCTTTTCATTCACCATTTCACTAAATGAAATTCGTGTGTCTGTGGTGCTGCCCATGCATCAAACCCGTTACATTGGCATGCATCTCTGCAGCAGGGACTGGAGCATGTCAGCATAGAAGGAAGACTGGATGGGGCAAAATATCATCAAATTCTTGAGAAAAATCTGCTACCCATAAAGTTGTCAATGGGAAGAACGTTTACCTTCAAACGTGACCATGACCTAAAGCACACAGCAAAACTAAACATCCTTGCATGGCCTAATCAGAGCCTAGACTTAAACCCCATTGAAAATCTGTGGAGGACTGCCATCCACAAGCAGTCACCATCAAACTTAACTCAAGTCAAGACCACAAAATTAGTAGAAAAATAGTTGAAAAAAATATTTGAACAAATTATTGACACACAGGGTTATTTTTTTCCAACTTAGTGTTTCAGTAGTTTTTTTTTTCTAACATGTTGGTTTTATATCTTTCACTTGGATGTTAAAAGTTGCAGTGAGTAAATACAGCTGGATTAAACAAAAACTGTGTCTATTTATTTCAGACTGCAAAGCGAAAAAAATTTGATTATTTTAAAGGGGGTGATTATTTTCTATACCCTCTGTATACAGTGCTTATATTTGGCTCAGGCCTATGTCTAATGTCTGCTATGCTAGGATTTATTTTACGATTGGTAAGATTTCCATTCATTATGCTTAAGACCAAATGGCTCAGCTTTGGTGTCGTCAGAACAAAAAACTTTCGGAGATTTTCTAACATGACCTTTGTCAGAAGTGGCTTCCTTCTGGTCAATCTCTCATTGAGGCTTAATCTATGAAGAGTTGATGATATTGTTGAGAATCTGAAGAGATTCTCCTATATCATGCAAGTGATGTCTAAAATCCAGTGGCGGCTACTGGTCTGTTAAATAGGGGAAGCTCATTTTCGGCCTACATCAGGTCGACAATATTAGCACTGTCTGCTATCGTGTGCAGGTTCACCCACGACGCTAGCCTAGCCTATTATATGAATGAATGAATGATCTAAAAAAAATTTTTAACTCTGTAAAAGTGAAACAAGGAATGTGTTGTATAATTGTGTGAAATGTATGATGAAAATCAAGAAATTTCGCCAAGCAAATATAAAGAAATAGGTTACAGCAGTTTTTATTTCGACTGAACTTCAGAAATCCGCGATGGGACTTCAGCGATTCCTTATAGTACACAATTGCTGTCAGTCAAAAGGAGATGCAGTCTTTCGACAGACCCTCCAATCATCACGCAGAAGCTCGGCGTCCGGGCCAGCCCACTCCTCCTTCACCCCCAGAGACGCTGAGCGTCCGTGGGCGGGACATAATCGCAGCGTTTATCCAATGATCGTCTAGTTTCAAAGCACTGAAAAAAAAGAAGAAAAGAAACGTTCAAAGCAGCCGCATTGAAGTCAATGGACGCTGGGTTTCAACAGGGAAATGCACTGTGACGCTACGGGAATTTTTTGTCAATAAAATGTTAATACAATAGTACATAATTTGACCATTAATTTTGTGACATTATAGGGGAAGCTGAGCTTCCCTTGCAGTCTTAAAGAAATCGCACCTGCTAAAATCCTTCCAGTGTATTAGATGGACTTTTTGTCACAATTGACTTTCATCTCCAAGCACTCAATCTTGGTAATGCCTTGGTTACAACATATGTTTCCACTTAGGAAAAGGTGAAAGCAGCTGCCTGCCAAAAGACATGTTTATAACCAATCACTGTAGCACTTTCTGCAAGAAAACACATGAGATGATATGTCATCTTAAACAACACTTTGTCTTCTTATCAAGAGCTTCAAGTTGTTCTGAACCCTCTAACCTGTGCATGTTGGTTCCTGACTCACCTCACCACTTCATTCATTGCTAATGTGGGCTACAAAGCTAACTAGCTTGTAGAATCCCAAATTCTTTTCAAACCCCTGATCAAGGGCACTACTTGATGGGGGGAACAAGGGATTCTACAACCTACATACATACAGTAGTGCACTAGCCTTCCATTTTAGGCTATTTGGGATTCAGTTAGTTAGTTACTGTATGGCTATTCTCAAGCAGAATTAGTGGAAACATAAAGAGAAACCTATTCCCTTTTACCCTGAATGTGTTTAGTTTGAGTCATGAAAAAAAAAAACTATTTCTGTGGTTAGAAGTTTACAAAAGTCAAAAACTGGCATAGCATACGTGTTTATAATAAATGTATGTAAACTTTTGACTGTAACTGTAGATTGCTAAAAGTCAGGAATAATACTTTGGAGGGTATACATCCTCTATAGAAAAAAAAGGTCAAAACTGTGACCTCCTGATGGTGTCTTAGGCCAAGGTAGATGCCATCATGTACAGTGTCTATCCCCCAACACCCCTTGGGGAGTACAAATACCCTTGAAAGATCCATGGTTGATCCTGTTGTCCAGACATTGACAGCTTATACCACCTACATGATAACCTGCTCATTCTGCTCCCAATTATTGGAGTGCCCTCTGAGTGCATAGTCATGGCCAGTGGACACGAACATATCCTGGTTCTCATGGACTGTGTGACCTGATACCTGAGGGAATTCCTCTCAGCAAAGCCACCTCAAATGAACACTGCCCAGATCTGCCCAAAAACATTCTCACAGACCAAGGGACACCTTTATTGTCAAATATAATGAAAGACATTTCAGTGGGTGATGGATGTAGTTCTTCCTCCACATCACCAGTTCACAGGTGCTTATCTTGACAATATTGATCTACTCTTAGACCTGGTCCGATGATTTGTTCCACCTCAAAATATATTAAATGCTCTCCTTCAGTCTGTGCTCATTCTTAACTCCTGTACATGCCACCTGGGGTTCACTAATGCACAGTATCTAGAATACTCCTTAAGCGAGGTCTTCTAAAGCCCCAGGAAAAGAAGATAGAGGCTGTCTGAGATTACCCACACACAACTACCAAGAAAAAGGATGTGCTGTTTTGTGGTTGAGTAGATATTATTAATGCTTTGTCCTTGATTTTTTTCTCTTTATTGGCATGACTGTCAGAGCTAACAAAGAAGGCACATCCAGACAAGGTAAGGTGGACCGAGGCTGTAGAGGCCATTCCAGTTAGAGCTCACCAGCCAGTTATCCAGTCCCGCATAATCATGACTTCAGATTAGCATCATTATACACGCAAATGCCTCACAGACAGGCCTAGACCTCTATGACAATGAATCATAGAGAAACTCAGGTATTAACTTGGTGGTCACCATTATACTATAGTTAATGAACATGCACCATTACAATGGATGGCAATACCAACACCGAGCAAGATAAGAGTATGGGTATGTCGAAAGACACTTTGGCATTGAACCCTCAAAACTGTTGCACATTTGCAAATTGCTTCATATGCACCTGAGATTGTGTTGTTTAAGCACCCTAACTGTTTTGCCACATGACAACAGGGTGGGGTGAAATAACAACATTCAGCTGGGAATGGATTATTCTGTACCTTCGGGCAGAAGACTGATGACTATGAAAGGGACCCATGGCACAAGAAAGGCAGTAATTGTTTCTGCAATTGATCACAAACTGATCAATTCACACTTGCGGGCAGATTCTGCTGAATGTGCCTCAACAGACCCGTGAAGATTGCTTAGCATTGAGACTCTTCAGGGCACACTCTTTCGTTCTGCGGACCGCTGCTCTCCTTGCCACTTTGCCTTTGCCATCTCAACCTGAGCAAAAAAAAGCTCAACCCAGCACTTCCTGTTCGTCTCTCTCCCTCTTTCTCCCTCTCTCCCTCTCTCCACATTCTCTTCCACAAAGAAATTTAAAATAAAAGAGCATTTTTTCCCTCTCCTCTAGCTGCCTCATTATATCTGACACTCTGACTGTTTGACCTCTTTTGGTTACTTCTGTTTTGAGCTGTGTGCCTTGAATTAAGCTCCTTTTTCTCCAACAATAATTGCTCTAATTTTTTGCATTCTTAATTTCAGACCAAAAGTGTAGGGTGTGAATTTATTCTAATCTAATTCCTTGCTGATTATGTTACTAAAAACATTTTTGCTTAGAAACAGACACAGCTTCAATAAGGTGTACCCTGACGGATGACTTGGTGCATCTAGCATACTGTCACTTTAGCCTGCTTGTCTGCTCCCTGGCCTGCCATGCTGCAAAAAATGTGAGCAACATATTTGTGGGTGGGAGAGATACTGTGCTGGAGAGGAATGGTGGTCCCCTGGGCATGCCTTATTGTTAGCTTTGATTATTTAGATTAGAGTAGATTAAATTCAACTTTGTCACTGCACATGTGGTACAAGGCAACAAAATAAAGTGAACATCAAATCGGAAGTGCATTTTCGCAGTGCAAAATTATTTGCATATGTAAACGGTATATAAAGAAGAAGTTGTAAACAATTAGTTTTAGATGTATGTAATGAGGAATATATTGTATACCGTGATAAATAATTTGCACATGTAAACTGTACATATATGTAAGCTGGACACGGAAAAGGTTGTATACAGAAAAGTTTATACTGTATACATTGTGTGCAATGAAGGAAGATATGTAGCATGATAAAATAAGATGCATCTGTTGCATATGTATTTGTACATATTGTTTAATGCAAACAAATTAGCTGTGATTAATATCAAAATTACATTTGTTTTTTCATGCAACAGTATACTGGCAACACAATCCTGTTGATTTCAGTGCTTGCCCACATCTCAATCACTCTCTCTCACTCATCGTCTCATCTGATCATATACAGGGTCACAGGGGGCCTGGAGCCTATCCCAGGAGACTAGTTACACCCGACAGGATGGCAATCTATCACAGGGCACACACACACACATACACACACTCATTCACACAACTGTCACACCATTGAACCTAATCTTCATGTCTTTGGACAGTGGATGGAAACAGGAGGAAACCCACCAAGCACAGGGAGAACATGCAATCTCCGTACACATGAAGATGGGAATCGAACCCGGACCCTGAAGGTGCAAGGCAACAGTGCTAACCACTATGCCACAGTGCTGCCCACATATCAATCATATTAATCTTAAAAAAAAAAAATTATATCATTTCATAGAAAAAAAAGAAAAACACAATTTGTTTCAACAGTCTACAATTTCTATAAATATGTTTTAAGCCTTAATGCAATTGCTAGTTTTAAAATGTGGTGGTCTACAGTATTTTAGTTTTGTATATATACAGTGAAGGGGGAATTAATACAGTATAATGTACTCAAGCAGCTGTGTACCTGTGTAACTTTTCCACACTGACATACAGTACAGCCCATAATAAACGTATTATGGTAGTTACCTAGCAAGTGTCATGTTATCATGTCTGTTATACTAGTTGATTGTAGAAGATACATGTTTAATTATTATTTTTTTTTGCATGCATATTTTTTTTTATGGTTCTGGTTGTGAAAGAGTTAAATGTGACTTGAAAACACACATGACAGAGACAAAAAAACAAAAAAAAAACATTCCCAATATTTTCTCTGAGAAAGTGTGACATGTTTCTTCGGAGAGATTTTTCTCTCAATTGTCAAAATAAATCAGGTGGAAAGTAGTAGTTTTCTCTGCAAAGCCTGAATGTGAAATTGCATTTAAATTACACAGCAGGAATCTCTTTTTTTGTTCCTGATGTAATTTATTTATGATTTGTCCCTCAAAATGTTTTCAAGGCTCCTTTTTTATGACTTTTTCATTTCTTCCATCAAAAGAAATCAACAAAACAACCTGACCGTCTGATCGATACTGAGTATAAAACTTTTCTTTAAACATTCATTTAAATAATTATTTATCTCTAAACATGCGAATAGTGATTTTTTTATTTTATAACTGCAGTAAATGCAGTGAAAGCTTGGCTATTCTTCATCTTTAATAAAAAAAAATACATCACTTTTTCATACAGTACTACATTAGTATGTTTAAATTCCTATTCAATTAAAAATAGTTCATTTTAATTTTAATTAATTAATTAATTACTGCAGTTAATAAACTGATTAACAAACTGACAAAAGGATAAATAAGCTGTAACACGTATATATTAGTCATGGATATCACCCTTTAGATTTTATTCAACAAAACCTTTTTTATTTACTAAAATAATGCAGCACTAAAATATATAACCTGACACCATATGCACAGTGTATTATTGGGTATTTGGTAAAAATGTGTTAAATAACCAGACAGAGAATCCATTTCTCAATAAAAAATATGTAAAAAGATTTGTCCTTGACTATATGAGTTTGTATTGTTGTCAGCATCTATCTGGATATTAATTGACTGACAATAATGGTGCTTTTTATAACATTTATGCTTGTGTTTTGTTAACATTAATCTCCAGTTTCCTATGTATAGTTTCCTATTAGCACACACACAAACACACACAGATGCATACACATATTTTGTCAAGCTTTGTCACATTCAAAGATAAATGGATTTTATTGTGATTTTATATGATAGGCGCATAAATGTAAAGTGGAAGGAAAATGATAAATGTTTTTCAAAAGGTTTACAAATAGATATCTGAAAAGTGTGCCATGTGTCATTTTCCTTCCATTTCACAATTTGTATCGGTCTATCCTATAAAATCCCAATAAAATACATTTACGTTTGGGTTGTAGTGTGACAAAATGAATACTTTTGCAAGGCACTGTGTATCATACCACACATTTTCTGAAGCACAAATTTATAAAGATGCTTATTCTCAGTAATATTGGAATAGTCTCATTAATGCATAAAAACATTAACTGTTCATTATTATTGTTATTTTTAAAAAAAATCTGATTTACATTTATGGTCTATTGTCACTAAGACATACTTTTTTTGAGGTAGTGCAACAATATGATGATTTTGTGAACATTATTATCTGAATTCAGAAGATTTAATACAGTAATATTTGATATCCTCATTTGAATTATTTGTGTGTGCAATTTTCAGTAAATACAATTTATGTGACTCAAATTACTCATCTAATATACGATTAAAGTAAGACCAAACCTTCCTCTTTAACGGTTCTCAACACATTGAACAAAAGATGTGTTGATGAATTCACTTAATTTCAGGTCAGTTGTTTAGTAAATAGTGAACATTACAGGTCATTACAGATAGTATTGTAGGAAGCATTGCACATAATGAAATAGTAAAATATTGCGAATCTGGACAAATTGATCTATAATTACGTATTATAATTTTTTATTAACTTAATATTATCTCGATTTCTAGACATACAATATATTACTATTTTGTGCATTGTGTTTAAAATAGTAATAAATTGTTTATGAGCAAAAAGCTCTGCCAGCAAAATAATAATGATTATTGCTTAACAATATGCCTAGAAATATATTTAATAATCGTATATTTGCTTTATTGCAACCTTATCTAAAGAAATTCTGGTAGATTCCAATATTTTACTTGATAAGATGTGCAGGCTATGTAAACACTGTTCCTATAGTGGCAAGTTTACATTATTCAACTATAATTTTTATTTTTTTTTTTTTTTGCATGTAACTGCCTGAGTTGACATTGTTAATCTTTAATTTTAATATGGTTTAGATTGTTCCATTTGTTTTCATTGGTTATCTTGCACTTATGAATTTGAATATTACATATATGAATTTCAAATAGATTATACAAATATTCTTTCTCCACACTTGGAAAAAAAATGGTTGCACATCATTTCTGAACTTGGCAGCAATACAACAATAACCACGGGCAATGGAGTTGCTCAGTTAAATTGTTTAAAGATTCAGTTTCATATTCTTCCCTGAATAAGCGATTTCATGGTTACTAAGCAAAAAGAAAAGGGCATGAAATATACACCGATCAGCCACAACATTATGACAACTCACCTAATATTGAGTAGCTCTCCCATTTTGCCACCAAAACAGCAACACACTGCAAGACACCTTTTTATTGGAACCAGCAGTTTGAGTTACAGTAGCACTACGGTTGGATCAGACGACATACAATAGGCCAGCCCCTTGCTCCCAATGCACCTCAGTGAGCCTTGGCTGCACATGGCTCTGTCGCTGGGTCAAAAGTTTTCCTCCTTTGGACCATTTTGGTAGGTCCTGACCACTGCAGACCGGAACATTCCGCAAGATTTCACAACATTCTAGGAGTGAGTAAATCTAGGAGTTTAAAATATGTCATCCAAATAGGGACTGTGGAGGCCACTGGTGATTTCCAATGTATTTATTTGCATTTTGTGACAGCAGTGGGACTTTTACAGTAGGTAAAGTTACAATATCTTGTCATGATGGCAGGTGTCATAATGTCCTGACTCCAGGTGACTGTGTGAAGTTTTGGATGTTGTCCTTGTGTATGTACATGTGGAAAGATTGATAAATTGGCCTTATGATAACCTGTTTCAGCTGTTTTATTTTTAACATAGCCTGAATTTTTTTAAATTAGACATACAAATTCAACTTAATTGATTTATTATTTAAGTACATTACCAACTTATTATAGTGACATGCACATAGAATTATATTAAAGAAAAAAATCACAAAAATGAATTTTAAAATTTAAGTGGTTTAAAGCAATCAGTTTTTTTTTAACTGATTTGTTTGTATAAGTTTTTAAAGGGGTTTCCAACTGTTGGACTGCAGTTGGTATATTATTCCAGTAGCAGATTCATCCAAGAAGCCATACTGGCCATAGTTCAGCCACTCCAGTTTTCCTAACATGAACTAGCTCAGATTCTGTCACAGATATTCTGTTATGGCCAATATCTTGTTATAAAACCCCGAAAATGAAATCATAATGGTTACAGGTCAATGTTTAAGTATATTGAGTTTATTCTTGCAAATCTCGTCTGTTCAGAATTCTTGGTAAATCAAAAAGGCAACATAAAAAGCACCACTATTCATTCATTATTAAAAGGGCAAATGTGGTTACTGATCAGTCATGTTAGTTGCTTATGGTAAGTTGAAATTAATATCATGTTTTATATAAAAAGTAATTTTAACTACTTCTAAAAAGGTTAGATTTTTAAGCAAGCTTGCCATTTTGCCTGAAAACATTCTTCAATCTTAATGTCTTGGCAGCGAAATATGTTAGATACCATAATTGATGCTCACCATGCCTTTTCAAATTACTGTAGGTGTTAATGCATTTTAGGGAGGGAAAGAAGACACTTTATTTTAAGGTCTTTGAGTCTTGCTTTCTCCATAATTTTAAAACATTTGGAAAAAGAAAGCGTTCCCACTTTCCCACTGTAAAAATACAAAAAGTAAACATAAAAACTAAACTAAAACTTTGTAGCATGCACTTAAATTACATCATTGCAATGCACATCAGCCATGACCATAGAAGTCTATAAAACAGGTGAAGATGCAATGTTTTAGGTAGTCTTAAATCTGTATGAATGTGTGTGTGTGTGTCTGTGTGTGAGAGTAAATGTGTTTACATGATGCTCAGAGCTCAGCATTGATTCAGCAGTTTCCAGTAAAATGTCTTCTCGCCGTGCATTCAGAGCCTCACAATACACTGTACTGGGAATTTAAATAAGCATCCAGTCCATAGGTCAGCTCTTTGTAAAATGGAACATTTTATAAATACACGTACTATATTGTATAAATATTACCTTGTGATAGTGTACCTCATTAATGCTTCAAACATACACATGATATTTGGTCTAGTGTGTTGTCATGTTTGTACCCCACCTACAGTACAAGCTTCAGGAGACTACTACACATGACTCCGTCACATGCCCTCCTGCTCACTTGTTTGGGGTTTTTCCTTGATTGTTGTCTCTATTTAAGTTTTTGTTCTTCCTCATTTTTTGTAAAGTGCTATATATTTGGTGCCACGTTCCCCTTGCTCTAGTTTCACTCTCTGTATTATTCTTGCATTTATTTTAGGTAAATTCCTGTACTACATTCCTGTATTTACAAGGTTTGTTTGCATGGATATAGAATTAATAATATCTTATAATCATTGTATTAAGTTACATTGTAATAATTCTTGTTATATAAAATGTTTTCGATTATTGTGAGCATTAAATAATAATTTTACTACTATTTAATTTCTCACTGAAATTAATTGACAAAATGGGTATTTTTGTAATTATTTTTATTCACCTCTTTCACCTTCTTTTTACGTTCCTGAAATCTTAACATTGATCATCTACACATTTATACAGCTGTATATACTGTATTCAAATTTATAAATATGATTTTTCTTTCAATCTTTCTGCCATTCCTTATCACTTCCATTTTCTAGCTGGTGCAGGATTTTCTTTAGGAAGTGCACCTTTACTGCATATTAATAACATTCTGTTCCATCAGAGGATGTGACGTGTTTGTTTTTATCCAGAGAGATAGAGGAGACAGTTGGATTTTCCTGTTTCAGATTAATCAGCTTTCCCCTCAGTGACCATATGCCTTAACAGCGTGAGTCTGGACTTGTTTCTGTAATGACCCAGGAGGAGTGTTATTTTATAAAGTATATGCTTTTTTAACTATATTGTAACAAGACATATCTATCCAGGATCAGCTTTATGGGACTGAACCCTAAAGAGAAGTGCACAGTACTGACCCAGAATTAGCTTTATGCTTTATAGTACAGTATGTTACAATGATTAGCACAAGAGATCAAAAATTATAATAGGAAGTAAATCACACCTCTGGGAAAAATAGCATTTAATAGATATGTATTTAATTAATTTATCTATTCGTAAGACTTTATTATGGTGTACCACCATGACACAATTGACTGCAAACTATTTGCATTTAAGTATTAAATATACTCCTTGAACTTATAATAATTTAGTGTTTCTTTTTATTTTTGAGCCAGGAAAAATGGAAAAACTTCTAAAAAGAAAAATAGTTGTAATTTCACAAATGGTTAATGCAATATTTTTGTTAAACCTTTGAAATAAAGATGAAGGTCAACATTTAAATCACATCTTGATCGTAGTTGTTTACAAAGGCAAAAAAGTGCCATCATCCAAATATGTACTTGACAATATATTTTTATATTATGACAGTAATCAGAATCCAAGTATACTCTGCCTAGACAAAAAAAGGTTACCATTTCAGAAGGGTTAAATTATAGGGCTGCATCAAGCAAAGAAAACAACTAAGGAGATTTGAAATGACTAGAACTGGTCTAAACAAATAATGAAAGGAGATCACTGGTGAAGTTGCATGCTAAAAAAATCAACAATTAAAAAACATAGCTATGACTAAACCAAAGACCAGACCAAACAACTGTTTAATCAGAAAAAAAGCTCCAATTTGTTAGGGAGCATAAAGATTGGAGCAATGGAAAAGCAGAGCATGCAGTAATGCAGCCATAAAGGCATAGTGGCCACTGTACAAGCCTTTGGAGGCAGTGTTATGATCTGGGGTTGCTACAGTTGGTTATGTGGCAATAAAATGAAGACCACCAACTATTTGATTGTACTGAATGACTAGGGTATCACATCAATTGAGTTTTTCTTTCGAATGATGAAAGAGTGTTTCTAAGAGTATGAGGAATCATTTTTACACATGAACTGGCCACCACATTGTGTGCAATAATCAGAGTTTAAGATAAATGAATAAAATTTTATAGTGTGTAACTGTTTTTGGCAAGACATTGTATTATAATGGCAAGGCCAAGTTTTTTTTTTCCCCCAACATTTTGCATTTGAGAGAAAAAGATGAATAAAATCATAATCTCATCTTTAATTTTCTGATATATTATATTCAGATGTGTTATAGCAGAGGAAGGTTTTTATATTTGTTACATATAGTCATATAAATTACCAACTTTGATATATGGTTGTGTATGTACTGTATGCCCCTAAATGTAAAAAGAAATTATTTTACCCATACATATAATATATATGTTGGGAAACAACATATATTGTTTACATATAACCAAATAATATTAACTATGTGGTTTCAAGGTCATTTATACTGGATAAATTTAGTCAGTTATCACATGACACACAAACACACACACATATATATATATATATATATATATATATATATATATATATATATATATATATATATACACAGTGGATATAAAAGGTCTACGTAGTCAGGTTTTTGTGATGTAAAAAAATAAATCATTTTAGAACTTTTGCCATCTTTTATGTGATCTACAAACTGTACAACTCAATTCAAAACCAAACTGTCATTTTTGTTTTGGGGTGGGTAAAAAAAAAAAAAAAAGCAATCATATTCAAGCTCCATGTTTCATCATCATCATTTAAAGTGCCTCTGATTACTCCCAAATAAAGTTCAGGTGTTCTAGTTGGCTTTTCCTGACATTTTCTTAGCTGCATCTTACAGAAAAAGCCAAAAGAGTGCTTCCTAAGCATCAGAGGGATCGCATTTTTAAAAGGTATCAGTCAGAAGAAGGCTACAAAAGAATTTCCAAGACATTAGATATACCATGGAACACAGTGAAGACAGTCATCATCAAATGGACAAAAGAATTGGCACAACAGTGATATTACCAAGAACTGGATGTTCCTCCAAAATGGATTAAAAGACAGGAAAACTAGTCAGGAAGGCTGCCAAGGGGCCTACAGCATTATTGAAGGAGCTGCAGGAATTTCTGGCAAGTACTGCCTGTGTAGTACATGTGACAACGATCTCCTGTGAAGTAAAACATCCAACTTTTGGCTAACTTTTACAGAAACACATTTGAAGTCTCTAAAAGCATGTGGGAAAAAGTGTTGTGGTCTGATGAAGTCAAGGTTGAACTTTTTGGCCATAATTACAAAAGGTATGGTGTTGGCGCAAAAACAACACTTTGTATCACCAAATGAACACCATACTCACAGTGAAACATGGTGGTGGCAGCATCATGCTTCAGAGCAGTTTTTCTTCAGCTGGAACTGGGGCCTTGGTCAGGTTATAGGAGATTATGAACAGTTCCAAATACCAGTCAATGTTGGCACAAAAAGGCTTCTGGTATAAAGTTAAAGATAAAGAGAAATTTCATCATTCAGCATAACAATGACCCAATGCATACAGTCCATCCAAATCAATGCAAAGCCATCTAAAAGAATGGCTGCACCAGAAGAAGATTAAAGTTTTGGAATGAGCCAGCGACTGCCCAGACTTGTATCAGATTAAAAATCTGTAGGGGGACCTGAAGAGGGCTGTGCACAGGAGATGCCCTCGCAATCTGACAGATCTAGAGCGTTTTTGCAAAGACGAGTGTACAAATATTGCCAAGGCACAATGTGCCATGCTAATAGACTCCTACCCAAAAGGACTAACTGCTGTAATAAAATGAAAAGGTGTTTCACCAAAGTATGAGTTTAATGGTGTACATATTTATGCAACCACATTATTTCAGTTTTTTTTTTTTTACTTCACTCCCTTTATTTCAGTTTATTTTTCATTTGAGTCATTAAAGGTGATAAAATTCTGAAATTATTTATCTTGGTCTCATCACAAAAACCTGGCATTTTAACAGGGGGTGAGTATTCATCATTTTGCTTTAGAATTTTATATATATATATATATATATATATATATATATATATATATATATATATATTGTTTTTTTCCTTCTGATTTTAAATTATAGGGTTTTATAACTCCATATATATACTTTATATATCCACTGTATATACAGATGGGCACCAAAATACATATACACTTTTTAAAAAAAATACAAATTGCTTTATGCTGTATTCCTGTAGACATCAATTGTAGTACCTTAGTTGATGAGAGATGGGTTACCAGTTCTCTGTAAATTGGCAGACAGAATGTTTCGGAATTAATTCTGCTGCTTCCATCATGAGTTACATCATCAATAAAGATTAATGAGCCCTTTCGAGAAGCAGACATATAAAGCCAAAGCAATGACATTACCTTACCACGTAGAGCCCGTGTGTGCAAACCCCGTATGCGTTTTATCATGAGCAGATCCTTTTTCCTTTCCATTGTTTGGCATTTACATCATTTTGGTAGCAGTTTATTCTGGCTCCAGAACTTTTGGGGCTCATCTCTGTATTTCTTTGCAAATTCCAATCTAACCTTTGGTACTGTTGCATCATGTGGTTCGTCCTCTGTATTTCTCCTCTCCAAGTCTTCGAATGGTGGGTTGTGATACCTTCACCTCTGACCTGTGGAACGTGTTGGTGTTGTCACTGATGTTGGGTTTTTCCTTCACAGCTCTCCCAGTCTTTCTGTCATCAACTGCCACTGTTTTTATGGGCAGACCTGGTATATGTCCTATCCTTGTTAATACACCAGTGTTTTCGCTCTTTTTTTATGGCATTTCAAGTTGTTGTACTGTCTATACCCAATGCTTGTGCAATGGCCCTGATCAATTTCTCACATTTGGCTTAACGTTCCCCAAAGACAGCTCTAGGGCTCAGAGTAGACATTCAATGCTATACATTGTTTACACAATCAACTTACTATCTACCAGATTGATTGTACACATTATCAACATCTGTGATTTACATCTTCCAATATGTTTGGCCACTGGAAAAAATAGGTGGGTTTGAATCAAAGGTGCCTAGATAGAATTCTGGTCTATTATCTTTTTATCTTCAGTGTGTAGCAAAAAAAAGCAAAACCCTGTATATATAGAATTTATGCCCAAAGTTTTTAGGTTAAGAAAAACTGGAAAAACTGACAAAGTTTTCTAAGTAGCTTAGAGAATCTGCCACAGATTTTTGGAGAACTTGAAGATCACACTTGCTTCTGTTTTTGCAGGTAAAACATGACAGCCTTTGGTCGGGAAAGTGGTTTCCTTTTTCAGAGAGAACTAAAAATGTGGTACATCAGTCTTTAATTTTCACTTTAGCAGGAAGGCGTTTCATGTTATTTTGTTAAAATATTGAAAGAAATGATATTAAACAAATCAGAGAAACAGTTGAGAGCTTGTCCTGAAAAAGAAAAGAAAACATCTTTATGATGCTAATTCTTATCTTATTCTCTCTGGCATTTGGCATATCCCAACAGGACATCCTTTTTCCTTTTATTCTGTCACTTCCTGTTTTCTTAGTCTTTTTCATTTTTGTACATTTATTCCCTTCATAAAAATGAACAATTTGTTTTGTATAAAACATTTCTATTTAGACAGACTGTATGTTGAAAAACACTTAGAATTAGAATTAATAAAATATAAATTATATGTTTTAATAAAAAATAAATTACATTTTTCTATAATTAAAAATTAAAGGGATTTCTCTTAAACATATATTCGCTAAAATTGTTGACTGACCTAAGATATATTTAAAATACATGTATGTCTCTGTTCTGCTTGGAGCTTCCTTCACATAAGGTACAGCCTCACATAACAGGCCTAATTTGCACCATGAGTTTGTGTTGGATGCTACCACACATTTATTTAATGAACAACTTCACATGCATACTATAGAGGTAAATGTACAGATCTTAAAGAAAGCCTGAACCCGTGCCGAAGATGCTTTAAACATACTCAGTCTTGTTTGTGGAAACGTAATGACTCATAATCACACTATTTGTTGTCACCCAGAAGAACATGGGTTCCCTTTTGAGTCTGGTTCCTCTTTTATCTATTTATTTATTTATTTATTTTTAATCAGAGAGATTTTTCTTTCCAGTGTCATTACTGGTTTGCTCATTAGTGAGCCAAATATAAATCTATACCTGAATTTTAGTTAAAGGCGTAGTAATTGATCCTGGAGAAACATCACTGATATTTAAACAAAAAAACCCAGTACTCCCTCAGAAACTGGTTGTTGAACAGGTAAAAAAAAAAAAAAGGTAATGGATTCATATAAAATATGTTAGGGCCATAATATAAAATGATGTTGTTTCTACATCAGCTTCTAATTGAACACTTAAATTTTTTTTTTTAACATAGCTATATCATTATCAGTGTCAGTGAAAATAAACCATCACCAAATCATATCTGCTTACTGCTAGGTGCCAAGAGATTAGAAATTCAGGCAGTAATTAATTACCAATAAATGACCCGCATAAAAGAGCTGGATGAAATGCAAGTTGATTTAAACTTTATAACAATATACCGTATACAGAAAAATATCAGTAATAAATAAATAAAATGAATAACTTTATATAATAATACTGTTAATAGAATAGGTACTGTACATTCACATGCATTTGTAATAAATAATACATTATAGTATTATAACACAATTATTATGCAGATTTTGAACTTACTGTATATTACATTTTGCTGTGTATTTAGTGTTATGACCTTGAAGTCACTCTTTCTTTAAGAAGTTTCTGCAATAGTAGGTAGCTTATCCATATCCCCCCCACACACACACGTTACAGTATATTTTGAAAAGAACGGATTAAAAACTCAGCATTTAATAAACAAAATCTATGTATAGACTATAAACAGACTATAAACAGTGTAAAAGACTCCAGGCAGGAACATACTTTCAACAAGATGTTTTTTTTATGTAAATTATTAATGCCTTGTTCATGCCCTGCGGTCACTGAGAGAACAATTAACTAAACCTGTGTCCATACCACAACAAACCATGGCTCCTGAGACAATATACAGTAACCATGAGGCTGTGCTGTAAAAGTTTCTTATATAATTTTCGGTTCATGTGTGAATTGATGTCTGATCCACAAGTTAATCAAAAATGTCCATAGCAAATTGGAAAATTATTAATTACATGTTCGTTATTAATGATTAAAATTGAAATGGTTTGAAATAATGTTGCTTTCATGTTCATTTATTAATAGCACTTGTATCTTCTGTGTGTGTGTGTGTGTGTGTGTGTGTGTGTGTGTGTGTGTGTGTGTGTGTGTGTGTGTGTGTGTGTGTGCGCGCATGTACACATGCACATGTGTGTGTGCTTCTGTTCATGTGTGTATTTCCTGCCAGAGAGGTGAGCTAAGTAAACCACAGTTTCACTGCAGGAACCATTTCAAAAATAAAAGTGTGTTTCTGCTTGAGGAAGTAATGCAAATTTCCGTTCCTGATTCTCTGCAGACCAGGAACTACTTGGCGTGGAGCTTGTTATACTGAAAAAAAAAAAAAAAGGTTAAAGTTTAAAATTGTGTTAATTAATATTTGTGCACCAATGCACAAAACCAGGCAAATAAAAATTGAGGAAAAGCATAAAGAACTATAATCAAAGTTCACCTGTTGATCTACAGCACTGTGCAAAAGTCTTCAGCCATTCTTCATATTTTACTTCCAAAGAGTCAGATGGTCTTGTATTTCCTTGTATTCATGAATAAATTGTTCTCTAGGCTTCCTGAAGGGCCTTTTATGATTCTCTTATGATGTTTTTAGCTCTCATTTACTGTTCGGTCCCTGTACTTAACCAGTTTCAGGATAGTGTTTTTTGTTTGTTTAGCCACATAGTGACACTTGCGCATATGAAGCATCTAACTAAACCGGTGAGAAACAGGTAGATGATCAGGCCGGTGATTATTATACTGGTGATGCAGAATGCTGAGTGGTTGGAATAGACAAGAGGGTAAATGGGGTTGCTGCTGAAGTTGTTACATAAAAAAATACATTTTAAATGGTATCTTTAGGCACTTTGCAGGCTGTCATGGTAAAAACATTTGTTTAATCTACACCATTTAATTTAATTTAAATAAATGAGGGGTGGCATAAGACTTTTGCAAAGTACTTTTGCGCAGTACTGTAAATGTGCCAGGGGACGAAATAATCTGTTCCACAGATTATTTACCCAGTGGTGTTAACAAAACTTTTCAGGTGATAGACGTGTTAAGGAAATGTGTTAAATAAAATAATTGCATGATATATACAGTTAAATCAAGAAAATAGTCAGGTTTTAGGATTCTACATGAAATGACTTAGAACATGGCACCCATTGTTTGGACCCATGTATCTTTCAAATTATCCAAAATATCGGAACATTCTAGTGACCAATGCTGATCTTACTGGTTAAAATAATTAATGAAATGTCTGAGTCTTGGTCATGAGTCTTGGATTTCACCTGTGTAAGATGCATTTGTTGTTACAGTAACAAGGATAAACCACCATTAGACCAGTGAGCTACTGTATCTATGGTAGACAGGCAAGCTATTTTTAAAGTAAGAAAATAGGGGGAAATAAACCACAGCCATGGCACCAGAATTCGGCAAAGTGAATAAAACAATTTGAAAAAGAAAAAGAAAAAAAACACTGGTGTACCAGAAATGGAACTGGTCGACCAACTAAAACAACAGCAGTTGACAACAGAAACAATGACAGCTTGACAAAAACATACAAAACAACAGTCAGTGACTTCACCGATAACCTTGACTGGGCAGCTCTAAAGAAATCTCAATCCACTGGTTAAAGACTAACTTAAAGACCAATAAAGAGACCATAATACAGGAAGCAAACCACTCATCAGGTTCTAGAACCAAGATTAGCCAAGTGATGGAAAGACCAAACTATGAAGAAAAAAAAGATCTTCTCATGCAGACCAAAACATACAAGTGCGGTGGAGGTACACGTTGCGTTGTGGCTTGGGCTTGCAAAATAAAAGAACTGAAACAAGCTGCAGTACAAGTCTGGAAAAGCCTCACAAAATGAGAATGCAGCAGTTGTAATTGGGTCACCGGCTTGTTGAATTTATTTCAAGCAAGGGATAAGCAAACAAAATGTAAGCATTCTTTACTTTAATTTATTGTAATGTTTTCAGTGCTTTTGCTCACCTATGAATTAGGTGATCGGCTGCCTTTTCATCTAAACTTTCTAAATGTAAAGCAAATTGTGTTCTACTACTTTTGTAAGACATTTTACTATCATCACATAACAAGTAAGCTGAAATCATAATACAGAATGCTTCTGTGTTATGTTTTGGATCTTTATTCATCTAACCATAAAATGCTGTCCTATCAATTGTGAAGCATTTGAGTGAATCTGAGCAGAAAGTATATCTCTATACACCTCAGAATCCATCCTGCTACTTCTATCAGTGATCACACCATCAATAAACACCAGTGACCAAGTTCCACCTGCAGCCATACATGTTTGTGACATAACACTGACTCCACCAAGTTTGACAGATAATGTGCTATGCTTTGATTTATGATGCCTTCCTTTTTTTCTCCATACCTGTACATCTCTCTTCCCATTTTTCTGGTAGAAGTTATTCTTGTTTTCATCTGTCCAAAAAAGTTTTGTTTCAGAACTTTTTTTAGATTTTGAAACTTGGCATTTGTGTTCCTTTGTGCTACTTCATTTTAAAATATTATCAGTTAAGTAGTTGAAATACTGTAGAAATTCTGCAACTGTTCAAATATTCAGTCCATATTTATTGTAGTATAATTAGATAGGCAGTAAGAGGCTCTTACACTTTCAAAGAGGAACAGCCCGCAAGCATAGTCCTGCCACCATCATTCTTTTACGATTACACACAAAAAGTTGATCTCATCAAATTATAAACTCTTTTGCCACACAGTTTTGCATTATTGTTTGTAAAGTAAGAATTTATATGAACTTAAACACCTTTCCTGTTAAACTGAACTTGTAGAGTCCTAACACACAGTATGACTACAGATCAATTCTTGCTATCCAATATCATCTAAATGAGGATGGGTTCCCTGTAGAGTCTGGTTCTTCTCAAGGTTTCTTTCTATTGCCATCTCAGGGAGTTTTTCTTTGCAGCAGTCGCCCTTGGCTTGTTCATCAGGGACAATCTGATAATTATGATTTATATATATTTCCTCACACATTTCCAGATCAAACTCATTTCCATATTTTTAAATTTTGTTAAGCTGCTTTCAACAATGGCCATAATTCAAAGTTCTATATTCTATTCACAAGAATTTTCAGGGTGAGGATGATAAAATGTGTTAAATAAAATCATTACATGATATAAAAAATTTAATCGCCAGCTTCATTATTTAAGGTTTAGGAAAATACTCTACATTTTACATTGAACAACTTAGAAGATGGCACCTATTGTTTGAACCCATGTATCTTTCAAATGATCGAAAATATTACAAGAGTTTCTTAGCTTACCGGTTTAAATAATTAATGTAATGTCTACTCTTGGTCCTGAGTCCTGGATTTTTTTCAGTAAGATAAGATCAAAATAAGATCATATAAAACTGTATTTGTTGTTAACAAGTATAAACCACTATTAGACAAGAGAGCTGTCTTTGGGAGAGCTGGGAACCCATTTTTAAGCTGACAAAATGGAAACATTTGTCAAAGTCCTGAAAAATACACAAACCATTGGTGTTGCTGCTTTGCGACAATGGCTTTTGTTAAAAGAGTTATATCAATAAAAACTGATTTTTCATGAGAAAGGGTTTCCATCTAGCCACTTAACTCATAGCCCAGACATATGAACAATAAGAGAGATCAGGCCAGAGTGATCAGTTCTTGGCATATATTCCTGCAGCTCTTTTAATGATGCCAAAATCTTCTTCGCAGCATTAAGTTTATATCTGATCTTTTTGTCAATTTCTAATGGAATGTTCCAATCATTAGTAATGTCACAGTGGTGCCTTGTTTTCTCCTACCATTGATAATAGACCTTACAATGTTTGATTGTACAGATCCCATACATAAGTTGTAAGCTCTTTGTGGACTATGGCTTGAAACCAAAAAAAAAAAAAAACATTCACTCACTCACTGTCTATACCACTTTATACTGTATATATGGTCACAGGGCGCCTGGAGGCTATCCCAGGAGACTTAGGTCACGAGGCAGGGTACACCTTGGAAGGGGTGCCAATGCATCACAGGTGACATAGACACACCCTGATATGCTCATTCACACACGACAGGCAATTTGGGAGTGACTAAAAATGAGCCTAATCTGCACATCTTTGGAAGGAAACCAAGCACATGGAGATATACAAACTCCACAGAGCCCCGAGGAGGGAATCAAACCCGGATCCTGGAGGTGCAAGGCGACAGAGCTAACCACTAAGCCAACACCCTAGGAAGAAACAGCTGAGATATGTATAGCTGATATAATTTTTTTTTTGTGGGTGAGGGTTAATGAGAATCACTTTATTTATCCTTTAAAAAAAATCATAATTGATGTTTATGCAACCAGATTATGGTAAAGTCCTTAGTCATTTTTATTTTGTCACTTTTTTTGTTCTTGTCATTTTGTTTTCCACTTGTTGGTTGCTGTCTGACATGGAAATAGCATGATATGATTTTTTTTTTTTTTACTTCAGAAAACCCTGAAAGTGTGTAAACGTGTTTAAATTATCCATTGTGTACAGGATGAAATATTGAATGAAAAACTGGGTTGCTGAATTAAGCAACAAACTTGCGTGAGTTTCACTTGTAGCAAGAAAAAATTCAGAATCTGTTTTTTTTTAATCATTATTAATAAAATTAAACATTTTAAGTAGATATACTATGGTATAATACGAAATCACAGAACTCCATTATCACCTCAGCTTATTAATTATTCGCTAATTAATCTTGTTCTCATTAATAACTCCTCGTGCTGATTGTCTGCTGAACCTCGCGCGCTCCCTCTGCTGCCTGCTGCCGCCAAAAAAAACTTCATGTCTGTTCTTCCTGCTTCTTCTCCTCCTTCTTCTTCACTGTGTGTGTGTGTGTGTGTGTGTACTGGGAACCGGACGGACGGATCTCGGGTCATCTGCAGCTGCGGCGCGCGCACGCGGAGGGCGCAGGAGGAGGCGGAGGGAAAAAAAATGGCGGCCATCAACTAGAGCAGGACACACGGGGACAAGTCGGGGAAGAAGATCCGAAATAGTGAGTAAAGCGGAGTAACCGGGTCTAAAAACACGACAATGTGAAGGAAGCCACGGTGTGTTTGGTGGTCCGTGACGCGCTCACGGTCTGTGTGAACGTGTGTGTGTGTGTGAGTGTGTGTCTGTTTGCGTGCTTTATTTGGAAATTGAAGCTCGACGTGAAAGACCTGCGAAAGAGCTCCTGTCTGTCTGTCTGTCTGCCCGTCTGTCTCTCCTTCTTTATGCTTTTTTTTTGACCAAATGGTGGAGATGTGCTGCGTGCTGGTGTTTGATGAAGATCTAGAGAAGGTTCAGATGATCAGGAGTGTGTGTGTGTGTGTGTGTGTGTGTTTGTAATTAAAGTGAAGCAGACGGACAGAGCTTCCTGTTCGGTTCTTCTTCCAACCCACTATTTATAAACCCTCACTAATGTGTGTGTTTTGTTTAGATCATCTAATGGACCTTTGCTTGAGGTCTTTGGAGAGGGAATTGGTCCAAAAGAGCTTTATTTGACTGGTGTGTGTGTGTGTGTGTGTGTGTGTGTGTGAGAGAGAGAAAGAGAGAGACAGAGGAAGAGAAGAAGGAGAAGCCATTGCGCTTCTTTTCTGCTCTTTCTCTCCTGTGGGATCGTCCATTAAGCGACAGTCAGTGTGGCTGGCATTGCTGCAGCTCCTCTCCACGTCCACACACACACACACACACACACACACACTCTCACACACACCGAGAGAGAGTACAAAAAAGCCAATGTTCTTGCTCTCTGACGTTCAGCTTGAACACGATCTGGATGTTTTTCATGCACTCGCTCATGTGGATGGATGGAAGTGGAGGTGAAAAGTGAAGTGTTTGGACTTCCTCCTCCTCCTTCTTCTCCTTCTTGTTTCTAGTCTTCGTGTCTGTCCGTCTTCGGCGTCTTTTTTTTTTTTTTGGACGTGCTGTCAGGTACGGCATTATTCTCCATAAAATGGAGGGAGGCGGATGAGTCTCCGAGGAGAGAAAGAAAGAAAGGAAGGAGGAGGAGTGAGACAGGAGAACAAAGGTTGACTTCTCTTCTCTGGCTTCTACTCTCGCTTGGACAAGGAACCTCACATAGTGAGCTGTTAGAGTAAATATTTTCTCATTCGTTTGTTTTATCCGAGATTTTCTGGTTCTTTTGTGGTTTAGGATGAACTCAGGTGGTTGTTGTTCTCGACGGGTTTGCTCGTGTCTGTGTGTTGGAGTTGTAGTTCCCCTTTTTTTTTGTGTGTGTGAGATCTTTTTAAAAAATTTTTTTTATTTGGGGTGAATAGAAGCCGCGACGGTGGTTGTCACATTCTGTCGTGGATGAGAGGAGAATGTTAATGCCTCCACATTCATGCTAATGTTCTACCAGTAGTGGCCTTCACATGTCTAGGGAGAAGTTTTCAAAGTTCCTCGTCATACTTTTGGAGCTTTTAAACCCTGTTTTGATGAATTTGAGGTTTCTCCTTGATGATAAAATCAACTTTTTTTTTAAAGTGTTTCTTCATTTTCACAATTCCAACCTCGGTTCCTGTCATGTTCTTTACATCATTTCAACATAGCAGCATGAGTATTAGATGGAATTTTGCTGGCCGATTCCGTTCCTATGAGATGTTTTAACAGTTTTAGAAGATTTATTAAGTTAAATTGTCATTTAAATTTTTTTCATTGATGTACAGTTGTATAGAGTTTATTTGGAGAGTTTATAATTTATTTTTGTAGTACATGCGTGCAAATTTGTTAATTTTCTTTATTTTTTTGGGACGCTGTTAGCGATACTTTAGTGTAGTAAAAAGTTCCTGCTTGGGCAGTGAAAAATATTACGGATTTATTGCAAGAATGAAACACTTTAATGGAGTAGTTGTGGATGTGTTTCCACCTAAAGTTCTTATTATGTTCTCAGGCTATTCTTTTAATGTATAGCTTTGATTTTATTCTCATTTTCCAGATCTAGAAAGGTATTTTGAAGCTCTTGCTTGAGTTCTGGACGTGTTTAATATTCCATGAGGAGTTCTATTTCGTTTGTTTTCTAGGATTAAAAAGGCACTGCTGTTGATATGTTCTGTAATTCTTAGTTAATGCAACCCTGGATTTTATTTGTTTCACATTTTTATCGCTTTGCACTTGAGAGGAAATTCATGTCTGTACTTTTTTATTACGGATTAAATTACATAAAAAGCTGATTGTAATAGTTGAAAAAAAGTCTCTCAAATTCTTTCTTTCTATCTATTGTTGTATCTCATTCCCCTGTTTTTGCCAGCTAATCTGAAAGACTGAAGGGGTGTGTGTGTGTGTGTGTGTGTGTGTGTGTGTGTGTGTGTGTGTGTGTGTGTGTGTGTGTGTGTGTGTACTTGCTTCTGCAATAACTCCGGTCAGTGTAGAAACCTGCTGACACTGAGATCACTGCGACAACTGAGGAGGACGAGCTTTTAAAATTCAAAATGGAGGATGTGTGTGTGTGTAAGCTAAAACTGACTTTTACACATGAAACTTGATGCGTGTGCTCAATCCAGTTTGTCAGATGAACATGGATAGAGATCAAGGAGTTTTGCCGTGCCGTTCTGTTGAATTGATTTGGTTCTCTTTGGTGATACTCTGTAGCACAGCTATGAGGAACCCCGGTGTCTGATACAGACAGAGTACATGTTGACGGTAGAAAATTTCGCAGGGTTGTCCGTTTTTAATTGAACTTGTCAACGTGCGCACACGCTCAACACGTTTACTTCAGTAAGGTGTGCGTGTTTGTCTCGTCAGCATAGCTTCATTCTGCCAACCTGCCAGTCCAGTTTGAACATGTTCTCCTGCAGCGTCTTCATGTCCCTCACCTGTGTTTATGCAAATGTGGAATTTCAGCATTAAAGAAGCTGAATGGAGACGTTAGAACAACATCTAATGAGCAAGTCTTTCTTCTGTGTGAGGTGTAACAATGGATACACAGGAATGAGATGCAGTATACTCATTTATCCCTGAAGAACATGTCTAATGCAGAGATGTTTTTGGGCCACATTGCACATGCAGTATACATATATCTGTACACTTTTTCTTGATGTAGTTTATGATTCAATTTGAGATAGGTTTTGGACTGTTGTCCTGTTGCAGAAGCCAAGCTCTTTTCAGCTTTTGTATCTTGCCAGACTGTGACATATTTACTTTCAGAATTTGGTGATATTTACTAGAATCCTGTATTTACTCTTCCATCTCTTCATTCAGTGTTTTCTCTCCCTCTGGCTGCCACTCAATCTTAGAACGTTTTCATATTGGGAAACTGGGATCGTTTCCGAGATCACTTGACCCCATAGTCTGGTTCATTTCATGCTCAGGAAACATGCCCACTGGATAGGGTGGTCTCGAGAACGATAAAGCATACTCGGGTCATGGATTGGATCAGATATGGAAGCCAGTTGAAGCTGAACACAGAAGTAGATTGCTGCTTAGATGCGACGCCATCAGTACCGTCAGCCTCCTTCAAAGATCTGTGTGTGCATAGCACATGCAAATCTCATCCTTTAACCCAACTGATAAAGTAGGAAAGCAAGCGAAAAAAAACAAACAAAACAATAATATTAGGCATTACGCATTTTCTCTTGTGTCCTCTTGTGTTGGTGGCTCACAAGCCAAGTAGGTGCATCCTGCCACCTGCTGTACTGGAGAGTTAAACATGCAAGTGTACCCGAGTATGGAGAACAAAAATATGTACAGTACAAAGCAATCGTGCCTAATGTGAAAGTGCCCTTAAGCAAAGTAGATTCACCCTGAGGCATAATCTTTATTTTTTTGTTTTCCCCAAATGCTATGCCTGTTTTCTTCAAATGCACCTTTGGTGATTATGCCCACAGAGGTCAATTTTTATTTCATCAGTCCTCAGCATTTTTTTTTTTTTTTGGCTCTGGCTGATCTAAATGTTGTTTTTAATACATATGATGTTGACTTTCATCTTTTCTTTCAGATGATTCTTCCATGTAGGTCATGGGTTTGCTCTAGCAGTGCTGCAGAGTAGAACAGTGCACTGATGGACATCTGTCAGCGAAACCTTCCTGCAAGTGTTTGGTGTCATTTTGGGGATTTGACTTTGCCTTTTTCCTAACATACAGGCAAAATTTTTCTTGGTCTTCCAGATCATCACAGATCATTCCAGATCAGTTTTGACTTTCACAGCTTCCTTTAACGTCATTTAATTTTGGAAGCCAAAAGTAAATTTTTGTAGGGTTTCACTTCTTTGTAAGCATCAATTAGCTATAGTACGCTGCTTTAAGAAGCATATGGTTGTTGGTGTTCGCACAAGATTTATAGAGTCAGAGAACACATTATATCATCATCTGACAGTTCCTAATGACCATGTGTGACCTGGGGAATAAGTTCTAACCAGGATTTTTTTCTTCTATTTTTAAGATTTCTAAATGTAAAATATTAATTAATATGTGCAGGAAATCTTTAGCAGTTGAAAAATCAATGAAATATTTAATTTGCTATGTCATACAACTTTAAAAATAAAATCAACTGCGTAATATTGTGTCATTAACATAAGATCAAGCCATGGACTCCATTAGACCTTTGAAGGTGTGCTGTGGTATCTGGCACCAAGGTGTTAGCAGCAGATCCTTTAAGTCCTATAAGCTGAAAGGTGGGGTATTCATTTATCAGACTTGTTAGTCTAGTACAGCCTACAGATGATCAATCAGACTGATATCTGGGGAATTTGGAGGCCAAGTCAACACCTTGAACTCTTTGTCATTTTCCTGAACCCGTTCCTAAATAATTTTTTGCATGTGGCAGGGCGCACAGGGTGGCAGGTTTACGCTGCTGAAAAATGGTACTGCCATCAGCGAATCATTGGTCTGCAACAATTTTGGTAGGTTTTACGCCACATTACATCCTGGAGGCATATTACCCGTGTAAATGGCACACATAACTGGGAGCCAGGCCACTTTCTTTCATTGCTCCATTTACCAGTTCTGATGGTTACATGAGCTTTGACGGTGGTCATGGGTGAGCATGAGCACTCTGACCAGTTTGTGGCTACAGAGCTTCATACACAGCAAGCTGCAATGCACGTTTTTTTTCTCACAGAATCAGCATTAGGGTTTTCAGAAATTAAAGCTACAGTCGCTCTTCTATAGGATCAGAGTACACCGGCCAGCCTTCCCCAAGTGCATCGATGAGCTTTGACCTCCCACGACCCTGTCATCTGTGTATTGGTTTTTCTTCCGTAGACTGCTTTATGGTAGGATTCTAACCACTGCTTATCGTTTTTGGAGATCCTTTATAGCCATAATAATGTGGGCCTTCTTAAAGTCTCCCAGATCTTTCCTCTTGCACATTCTTCCACATTTAGCACATTAACTTCAAGAACGGACTATTCACTTGCTACATAATGCATCCCACAGGTGTCAGTATAAGGAGATAAATCACTGATATTTATTTCACCTATCAGTGCTTTTAATGTTAAATGTTAAACAGTCGTTCCTGTACTAACCACAGCAAGTTTTATTTTTTTCTCTTTACAGCACACTCTATTCTGAAAACTTTCCCATGCCAGTAATCTTAAAGTAAAAGCTTTACCTTTGACACTTTAAAAAACTCTGACAATGGAGACATATTTCATATCAACAGACTTTTTTTTAAAAAAACCAGATGCTTTCTATAGTAGTAATAACATAATAATAATAACAACAACAATAATAATGCTGTAATAAAAACAAGCACATTAGTATAAACGTGTTATTTTGCAGATTAAGATAAAATTATTTGTCACATGTACCTTACAGCACAATGAAATTATTTTTTTCACATATCCCAGTTAAAGGTGGCTGCGGTCAGAGTGCAAGGTCAGCCCTGATACAGCACCCCTAGAACAGATAGGGTTAGGGGCCTTGCTCAAAACTCAACAGTGGTAGCCTGGCAGTGTGTGGGTTTGAACCACAGACCCTCCTATCAGTAACCCAGTAACCCACAGCCTTAACCGATGGAGCCACCACTGGATGAACCACATAAATAGATGCACCATTTTCAGAGCTTCTGTTACAGAAAGTTAATCAACACCCCCTTACCAATCATTATTCAGAATTCATCCGGAACAGTGGGATCAACAATCATATCTGCAGTTATGGCCTAGGTAACGCAAATGAGTTCTTAAACAAGCCACATTATTTGACTTTATTCGATTGGTTTTAGTTGAGGACTCTGACCACTCTGCGTTTAGGTTTTTGCGAGTGTTTGTTTTATTATTTTAATCTGATTTTAAAGTAATTACAATGAGTCTGACTGCAATGGTGTCCGGTTGTTTTCTAGTAGTTTAGGACACAGCTGCATTCGGTACCATATGCATGACTGTAACTGAGAATTTATTTACAGTGCAGATGTTTCTTTGGTCGTTCTTTGCGAACCCTGAAACCAACAAGGGTCTCATTTCAAGAAGTCTTCAGCGAGAACCTGTTTTGAACACTGCATTTGAAGAGGCATTTTTGTTTTCCCTACAGAGTTTAATTTGATTTCAGACATCGTGTGTCTCTGTCTGTGTGTGTGCATGTGTATGAATTAAATGATGATGTACAGAGTATGTGTTCCTGTTTCTCTGTAACTCTGGCACTTTTTGATGACATCATCATCCTGCTCTGCTTCAGGACGTTAAACAGAGACAGGAGGTGATGGAAACACATGACTGTTCTTTTGTCTGTGTGTGAGCGTATGAGTGAGGCCTGGAAAAGCTAAAAGCCGTGTTATGTAACTGAGTGATAGCCAAGGGTTCAGTTTCACTGCTGACCCACATGTTCACTAATCCATAAATAACCACACAGTAAGATAGTAAGTCTATAGAATATAGTTGTACATTTTGAAAAAAAAAAAATTTACATGTGTGAAGTATCATGCTAACACTTAAACAGGATCATTCAGTGATTGTCACAGCTCTGTTTCAATTTTGCTTCAGCAAGAAGAATGAAGAATGTGTAGCACTGAAGTGATTTCCCAGAATGCAACACGTCATGTAAAGAAAGCAGCCAGTCGACCATTTCAATTGGCTTTTGTGTCATCCTTCTCCTACGAGGTTCTGCAGGTCTTCTTGACCCCGTGTGTGTGTGTGTGTGTGTGTGTGTGTGTGTGTCTGTGTAAATATGAGCTACTTCCTAGCTTTAACATCATCACACGCTGGCTTGCAATCTGGCGACTGAGCTCCAAAAATTATAAAATGTACATGTACACAGTTCTGCACAGATGCACGACGCTGTAAAAAGACCATAAATGTGTATAACACAGCATTAACTTATAACTTGTTATACTGTAACTTATAAGTTAACGTATAACGTTTTACCTAAACTTTTACTGCTTAATGTTTGAATAATTTCCACCAGGATGCTCATTTTGATTATACAGATTTGATGTTTCGGACAAATTTGTCAAGAGGTGTGCATTTTTCTATTTAAAATGAATAAAACTCAATGGTTTGATCCTATCACTATCCAGTATGTAAAAATCTGTGTTTCAAGCTAGTGTGATAAACTGTCTGTAGTACTGGAAAATATTTCTACAGCATTTACATCAGTTACTATGTACAGTGTAATTATGATAATGCATGTGATTTTAAAAAGTAGGAATTCGTCTTGATGATACTATTTTCTAACAGGGTTTGCTGATAAATAAGTCCATGTTTGAATTAGTATTTAAATCAGGACATCCTACTTTTGACCTAGTTCACTACCAATTGGCTAAGCACCTAAGGTACACTCCATGGACATAAGTTTTGGAACATTTAACCATTACACCCAGATGTGGGCTTCCCCCCAGATGTGACTACTTGGTATTTTGGTCTGTCTATGAGCCACCTGGCATATCGGGGGCGACGGATACATATCCATAGATCCGGAGATATAGCCGTAGTTTCTATGGCAGTTACTTAAGAGGTCGTGCTGCCAGCTTGATGCACATTGTCATTCACACACTGTATGCAATTTGGGAATGCCAGCTAGCCCACCCTGTATGTCTTTGGACTGTGAAAGGAAACTAAGGTAACCAGAGGAAACCCACCAAGCACAGGGAGGACATACAAACTCTAGCTACAAAGTTGGAAGTACCTAATTATATACAGTCTTTAGGTTCTGAAGCGTTACAGTTTCATTTCACTGGAATTAAGAGACCAATCCTGTTCCAGCATCATAATCCCCTTGAGTTGGAACAGAAGAACTCTAGTGTCCTGCACCGAGCTCCATTGGATCCGTTTGGGATGACCTGGATACTGACTGTGCGGCATGTGAAAGCAGTGCCTGAGGTCACTAATGCTCTTGACACGCACATCCCCACAGCCATGCTCCTCAAACTGATGGAAAGCCATCACGGAAGAGTGAATATTATTATTATGATTATTATTATAAGAACAGATGGAAATATTTCTGAAATGGGATGTTCATCTAGCACCTGACAATGTAAGTGTTATTGCCAGGTGTACACACAATTTTGTCCATATAGTTTGCAGTTAGTTAACGATTTATATATTAGGTGATTTTAAGATGACGGAACAACATGGGTTTGCTTACTACTTTGAATATTATATTCATAAGATTTCTTTTCTGGGTGAGACACATCCCATGGGAGCAGTGAATTTTGGACTTTATAATTTTGGTGCATTACAACTGCAATGTGCTCGTTGTAGTACATTATCTTTTCTAACTAACTTGAGTGTTGATATGGTGAATTTATTTTTTTTTTTTCATAAGCAGATTTTTCCTTCACATTTATGGATGGAGTCCCCAGTGTCGGGGGCTAAGCTGTAACAGGAAAGTTTTCAAAGCAGAGGCCCCAGTATACGGTATAGAAATAATCCATGAAGAAAAAGTATGCCATTTCTTAACAAGTAAAAATAATCATTATGACATAAGAGGAACACAACGTTTGGGCGTGGTGTTGTTGGAAAGTGATTAATTTAGGATTAATTAATTAATTCTGCTTTACACCGAACTGACATGCACTGTTTTTCTATAACATTATGCCCTGCCATGGGTTTTATTCATTATTTAATAATACTTTATTCTGTACAGATTCAGTGATTTAAATCCCATGTTCAGGGGAGTTCATTAAAGTGTACAGAAAAACTTTACAGTCCTGTGAATAGTTTTGGTAAGATGAAAGTGAAAGGATGAGCGAGAGCATGTACATGAGCCGGGGACAACACGTGAGAGAGTTTTTATGGGTGGAAAGGGAACTTAAAAACTGCTTGCAAACTCTGGCTATCTAGGGACCTAAAAATATAGGGAGAATACAACCCTGCTAGTGTGTGTTGGTGTGTGTTCGAGTTAGCATTAACAGGTTGCTGATTTACAAAATCTGATGGTGAGAAGAGAGACAGACAAGCTGAGAGGCGGTCACACCAAGTGTGTGTGTACAGTATGTGTGCAAAACACACTTCTTAATGTGTGTGAGAGAGAGAAATAGAGAGAGTGAGAGAGAGAGTTGAATGTATCTTTTTATCTATGTTTTTTTTTTTCTTTATGTATTTACAGTCAGCTCCACAAGTATTGGAACCCTGAGTGAAAATGGGTAAACGAGTGAGATTAAGCGTAATACTAAATGCAGGAGCAACAATAATTATGACAACCGGCATTGTTCGGTACACACCGATCAGCCATAAGATTAAAACCATTGACATCAAATCCATCCAGGTTTTAGTTTCCTCTTGTGTCACCAAAATAGCGCTGGGCCCTCTGGGTATGACTCCACACGGTCGCTGAAGGTGTGATCTCTGTGGTATCTGGCAGCAGCAGATTCTTTAAGTGCTGTAAGTTGCAAAGTAGGGCCTGTCTTGTTTGTTCCGAATGCCATGGATGCTCAATTCAATTCATCAAACTTGAACTTTTTGCCTAATACACAGCAGGCTGTGATGCACTGGGTGTCCTACTACCTTTCTTTCATGGCTTTTCTGTCGGATCAGACCGGGTGGGCTAGCCTTTCCTCCCCTCAGGAACGGATGCGCCTTGGGTTCTCATAATCCTGTGATCAGTTTACTGGTACTGTATATAATTGATATAGTGTTAATCGGAATTATATTATAAACACCCATTGTGGTGGTGTTAGTGTTGTGGATGATTGGTGTATCTTTGTGATAGATCTTCTCAACTTACTTCAATCTTTTTTTGAATAACTTTCCTCCAATTAAAAGTTAGATTTAGATAATTAGATTTGCTCTTATTTATTCAGTGTCAGTTGAAGCTTATTAACTATAAAGATTTTTTTTTCATAGACGTTTTTCTTCACTTCATGTACTGATGTTGCCAGTACGTCTGTCCACCTGTCTTTAGCATCCTGCCGTTTACATTTAAATGATCAAATTTGTGAGCATGGGTGGGGTTACAATGTTTTCTGAGATGGACAACAATGTAATAATATCACACTATTCTAAAAAGCATTGACAGTTTGACTGCAGGACTGATATGCAAACTAACATTGAAGAGTCGATTGTGTACGCTTTTTTTCTTCTTGTTTACTTGGGTTCATGTGAAACTTGCATGGAACCACACTGAGTTGGTCAGTAATCTCAGATACAGTCATGAAGGTCACAATGTGCTAAATTGGAAGTTCTCAGTTTCCATTACCGGTTAGCTTCATAGCTCCAGTATGAAACTTTGAAAGGAAGGAAAAAAAAACGTGAGCTGTTGTAATAAGCAAAATGATGTAGAGTTGAGAAAGAGGGGGGGGGGAACGATAAAATAATCGAGAGATCGGAGTTTCTTAGATAAAACGAGATGCTGTGTGTGCGATTCTTTGCGCTTCTTAGTGTTGATGAATGGAGAAGTGGTGAAGACAAGCCGTCCTTTCAGAGAGAACAGCAGCGTTCTGTAGCAGAGGAACCCTCACCTCTCTCACTTCCTCTACACGGCCAAAAGACTTGCTGATCTCCAAAGCGATTAAACCTTGAACAGATTCACTTGCCGCTTTAGCCTTCATGAATTCATTCAGTCTTCAGGTGGAAAAGTGACTGTTTAGCTGTGATAAATAATTAGAAACATGACTGATGTCGCACCTTTTTAAATATATGTCAAGGCATGAAGGGAAAACATAGGTCTAAGAGCTGTATTTAGTCTTTTGCTAAAAATAGGCTAGCTTACTGCAGAGCATAAGTAGGTGTGTGTTCAAGATGCGATGCCGGGTATCACCACGTGCCATCATATGGGGTTTATAAATGTATAAGTCAGCATACCGTGCTTTTGAGTTATAAATTTACTGTAAATAACACTGAGCTTTACAACAGCATGAGCAGTGTTGTTTCTCATGCTAATTAACTACTTCGCCTCATTTTCAGTCCACACACAGTTCTGAGTTTCTGTTCTCACATGGCTTCTGATGAGTGCCTTAAGGTTCAATTTTTACACCTTTTGTTATTGAAACGACACGCTGTCACTGAGCCAAATGACACACAACAAAAACATGCAAAAACGGCCACGAATGTGCATTCAAGCTCCACTCCCACAGACTCACCGTGTAAAAGCATCAAGTCTATTCAGGATTAGGTGCAGAACGCTTCCAAAAAGACAGAACGGCCATGATTTTATCCTTGAAGTGATTACGATTGTTAAAAATCTAAACGTTCAGACTGATTTTGATATTAATCTTAGTACCAACAACAACAACAAAAAAAGAAACTAAGTTTTGCGATAAAACAAACTATATCGATCACGTCCAGTGAATTTCCAAACATATTAATTATTTTGTTTCAGAATTCCTCATGTGGCAGATCATTAATTCAAGAAGCTTTACTACTAAAACCATTTTTGTTTCAATTCCTACACCCTATTTGAATTACTCTTTTTATTCTGTATAGCCTTACACTGACATTAAAACCATAGACAGGTAAGTGAATAACAAAGCTTTACACGCTGCAGTGGCATCTCTGCAATGTGCTGGATAAACAACTCTGTGGAGGCCCTACCTCATAACTTACAGGACTTAAAGGATCTGGTGTTAACATCTTGGTGCCAGATACCACAGCACACCTTCAGAGGTCTTGTTGAGTCCATGCCTCAAGGGGTCAAGGCTGTTTTAGCAGCACAAGAAGACCTGCACGAGATGAGGCGGAGGGATATAATGTTGCAACTGATTGGTGTACGTACACTACCAGTTAAAAGTTCGGACATGGACTTTACTCATTTTGATTTCTTTCTACACCGTAGGAAGGCATCCAAAATATGCCATAATCGCTTGTAAAGCTTTGGTCTCGCTTTCCTGAGTTGGTCTTTATGAGAGACAGTTTCATCATGGTCCTTGATGGATTTTGCAAATGCACTAGACAATACTGTTTCAGAACAGCTGATCTTCATGTCTTAAAATAACAACTGATTGTTATTACTACTTAATTACATAATGCAATATGTGTTAATACATATTTTGGACTAGTACTATGATTTGAACTCGGTGTGAACTTACCATTCATGTTTAAAGCTATATTGTAAAATATTGCACAGAACTTCATGTGGAACAAAATTTTTAATAATATTAGATATATAGTTCTGTGCAAATGTCTTGAGCCTGATATTATGTAAATTAAATAAATAAATATGAGCAAATGTTTTATTGCTTGTTAAGACTGCAAGGTTTCTGTAACAGCCTCAGCAGCAACCTCATTTCCCCTCTCGTCTGTTCCAACCGCTCAGTATTCAGCATCTCCGGGTTCATGCCTTAAGTTTATTTTTTTTACTCTGGAATGATTTCGTGGGTCACTGCATGGCTTAACAAACCAAAAATAATATTCAATCGGAAGCTGCTCAGGTACAGGGACTGGATTGAAAATGAGAGCCAAAAACTTACCAAGAATTGAGAGACGAAAAGTGCTTCAGGAAGCCTGTAGAACTATTCCTCAAAACTACATTAAATTATGCCAGAAAGTCTGGGTCTTTGGAAGCAAAATATGAAGAAATGAGGGGCGACAAGACACTTGCCTAGTACTGTATGTGTATCTACTGTAACTAGTCCCATTTGCAGTCAGGTGAATTTTACAGCAATGTCTTCTTGCGCAGTAGGTTAAAGTAAAAACCGCTCAGCATGCAGACGTGAGAAACATGAACCCTTGTTCCAGTGTGACTGGTTATTCTATGACTGAAACACACACACACACACATGTCCATCTCTTGAAGAGGGTCTCAGTTGTGTGGTGAGATGACCTGCCAGCAGCTGCAGTTTTTTTTGCCACCACTATGATCTTCACAGCTTTCGTTTTTTAACTCCTCAGTGCTTTTATTTATTTATTTATTATTATTTTTAAATATCTAACTGTTGAATTTATGAATTGCCAAATCCAAACCGCTAATGAAAAAGCGAAAGAAGTGTCCAGACCGATTTTGGTGATGTAGTGCCCTAGGGTATTTAGAGTAATTAAACCCCAAATACCGTATTTACTAAAGAACTTTGTGGGTTTGAGACTAGGCCAGAAGGACTGACTTGCTGTCACTGTAACGGAGCATCGCTGTGGCTTTGCTAAAGTATTTGTTCACTAACTAACTAGGTCAACCCGGGTCATACTGTTTTGAGAAACTATTTGTTGCAGTTGTGTGCGCGAGTGTATGCCTGGATAAAATTTCATGAAGCAGTATCACAGCAAGTATATGATTGTGGTGCATGTCTTTTGTTTCTGTCATAAGTTGTCTTGGATACTGTTTATATATTCTCATTACAAGAAAATAGGTTACACAGGTATTTTTAATATCATTATTCTGTCAGTCTGTTGTAAAACATTTAATATCTAACAAGTACTGTATGTGTATGGTCACTTGTATAGCAAGGTGTGAAGTGTGTGTGTGTGTGAATCATCCTTGCTACAAAATTTTTTAAAATGGTGTAAAATCAACAAATCAAATCTTTATCTTCATCCAATTACTTCTAGAAACACAAAGTCTATCTGTTAGGATAACTATGCTATTAATCCAATTATTAATAATGAACCTGGAGCAGAAAATCGTTCTTTTAATTCTTTGTCTGGGATCTCAGTAGGGGGAATGTGACTTTAAGCTCCTCTCATGTTCTTGAGCAAAACATTTTTTGGAGAAGCTTCTCCAGTGCTGTCGGTTTAAAACAGATGCTCACAGAAAGATGATGTTGAATCAGGATCATTTTAACTCTCAAAAAAAAAAAAAAAAACGTGAAGGGAAAAAAAACAGGCAGATCCAAAGATCTTTGCTGAGGTTACTCCATGCCATGTGTGTAATAGGATAGCAAGCTTCAGGGAGGGAGTGTGGAGGAACAAAAAAAAGGAACAAGGCCCTCTTCATAGCCTTGAGGAGCACAAAATGGTGGACAGATGAATGCTAGGAGTGCTGAAATGGACTCGCTCTGAAGCGGAACAGGCTGAGGGTCACCTCCACTCCTGTTATACAGATCTGTTTAAGCAGCGTTCCTGTCAGGAGGAAGCGGTGTGTGGAGGTGGGAATCATTCTGAGCAAATAAAACAAATCACATTTACCAGGAAGGAATAAGGACAGCTGTCTGCTGAAGGCCTTTATTTTTGGACAAGTCTGAAGGCTTGTGTTGTAGTAGCGTTCACTGGACAAGAGAACCGTTAATGTTTTACCACAGATGCTGCGATAATACGGAAAAACTGTTGCTGTGTTTTGACGTTATAGCTACAGTATATCACTACCTCTGCTTTCTTTCTTACACGGGAAATGTTTGCTTGATGATAACTTGCTTGTTAGACGGTTGATGAATGAGTGGATTGGTGGATGAGTTGATGATCTTGTACAGGTAATTATATTACTATGGCTTGAATCACAGCTTGATTTGATGGTCAAATCTGATTGGTTAGAAACTGTGCTTATTTTATATATATATATAATATATATATATATATATATATATATATATATATATATATTTTACTATAACTCCAGTGAACAGTGCACTATAGTGCACCGTGTCTCATATAATAGTTCCATCTATACCATAAATGCTTGTCGTAATATATTATTAGGTGCATTGAAATGGATTCTGATATCGCATTAATATCCCTAATAATGGCCAAATCAGAACAGCAATGCATCATGAGAACATGGCAGTGAGAGCATTCTTGCCCGAGAGTCTGAGCCTTTTGATAGTTTGTGCAGTAAGTATTAGCTATGTGAACACTTTTTTTTTTTTTCTCTATTGTCGAAATAAATATATTCTTTCTGCGTGTTTGCCCCATGTGGGGGAATATTACGTGACATGCCCAATTTCTAAGTAAGTTTTACTTCCATTCATGATCGGTAGCCTGTCTTTACTTTTCGTGTTCTGGTTCTCTGCCTGAGGAAGGTTCTCTGATTGGCTCACTATTTCACATGTAGTAATCATAGTCGAGATTGAATTCTTGTAACCGATCATAAGTCAGAAGCTGGGAAAAGATGTGAAGCGTAACCTAACCCTAAGTTTGAGGAAAGATTCTTCTTCACTTTGTACATGTCAAAAAGTCGTATTCTGATTAAAGACCTTGTGCATGTAAACACATCTTATTGGATCACCGTCTATGTAAACAGGTAAGTTGGAATCTCTAATCGGAATGCTTTCAGTCAGATTGAAGAAATATTGTTTCATGTAAACATAGCTAGAGTTTCTATAGTAACCTGCTATAGACCGGCTATGTAATCCAACACTAATCATCATAAAAATAGTTTTTAAGAGAGAGAGAGACAGAGAGATGCTGATGAGGAACAACTGCTTATGGCATACATAATGTAAATCATAGCAGGAACTAATTTGTCTCTCATATGTTCCACAGCAGCAAATCTTAACCGTGTACAAACCATTAAAATGCAATAAATTAACCATTGTGATATGAGCAGAAGAACATGGAGTAATTCCAAACCATACAAAAATAATCCACCTCAAGGTGGTAACGGCACATTGTTACCCTAGTGTGGATTATTTTAAATTACCATATGGTCTGGAGTATGTAAGTCATTCATTTTAACTGAACAGCCATTTTCATGTGGACAGCAATATGCACTTTTTTAATTCATTAGTGTTGCGTTTATTTTTGTAGACCATCCACAAAATGCATTTGTTCTAACTTGTGCAACAAAAAAGCCCTTCACCAGCCTCTCTGTTTTCTGCTTTCTTGAATTTAATAAAAACAAAAATGCAGCTTACTTGGAAACTCCTTTATCATGAAGACATTTCCTGTGTCTGGAAAAAAAAGAAATAAACGTTACAGTTTTGACGGTTACGATGCACTGACACTGGAGATTCCTTTCATAAAGGTTCAATAGACATCTTGCAGTATTACTGGAGTTAATGTGGTAAATGTGCATGATTTACACCAGTGAAAAGGAAGCAGACCTCAGGTGCCCGAGGTCACAAAATTTAAACAGGAACTGTTTGTCTACTGAAATGTTTCTTTCAGGAAACTTGGCAAGAGAACGTCATCAAAACACATCCACTCCTCTCAGATTAACCCCACCCCTCAACCTCTTTTCAATCTCGGAGAGAAAAGTAGGCTTTATTAGTAGAAGAAGACCTGATACCTTCTTTTGTTGATTTATTTTGCATGCGTGCGCATACATGCATGCGCATGTGTGTTGGTACTTCATTCAAAGGTTGCAACTGGTTAATGGTTGACCCAGTTCAGGTCTGCTGCCATCTGCTCGGAGAGGGATTTGCTGGGGGAAGCAGAAGATTACAGCAGATACAGCAGGAGGGCCAGAACACTGGCTTACCAATATTAGAAGATCTTGAATGATTTGTAGATGTTTTGAGGTACTATACATAATAATCATTTCCCCGCCTATACTCTACTTTGAGTCTACTAAATGCATATAAAAGGTTATCCTGTTTATGAAGAATCTTATTTGTATAGTCATAAAAAAAAAAGTTAGTAGCTTTTTTTAAGTGTAAAAACATAATAAAAATCGTCTAATCGTAGGAGGTCTTAGTATTAGGCAACAACAATGTACAACGTTTTTCACCGTGCCATTATTTATTTAATAAAAAGGTAAAAAAAAAAAAATGTGGACAATATTAAGTACCCTTCATGATTCAATAGTTGTCGATCTACCATTACCAGCAATAACGTTAAGTAATAGTTTCCTGTAGGACTTTATCAGTCACTTCACATCATTGTGGAAGAATTTTGGCCGATTTCTTCTCAACAACATTGAGGTTTATGGGCATTTGCTTTTGCAAAGCTCTCTTAAGGTCTCGCCGCAGGATTTAAGTTCGGTTGAGGTCTTGACTTTGACTTGGTTATTCCAAAACCTTCATTCTTTTGTTTTTCAGCCATTCTGATGTAGATTTATTGACCCTATTTTGACCAAGTTTTAGCTGTTGGCCAGATGGCCTCACAATTGCCTCTAGAATACTCTGGTATACAGAGGAGCTTATCGTGGACTCATTGACTGCAAGGTGCCCAGGTTCTGTGGCTGCAAAACAATCCCATTGTGCTTGACACTGGTTATGAGGTGTTTTTGCTGAAACTCTGTTTGGTTTTTGCCAAAGATGGTGCTAGACATTAAGGCCAAACAATTAAAAATGATAAATTTAAATAAATTTAGTCTCATCTGTCTATAGGACATTGTTTCAAGTCTTGTGGGTTGTCCAGATGCAGTTTTGCAAACCTCAGTAGTGCTTCCACGTTCTTCTTAGAAAGAAGAGGCTTTCTCCTGGTAACCTTCCAAACAAACTGTATTTGTTCAGTCTTCTTCTAATTATATTGTCATGGATGTTAAGGTTTAACAAGCTCATTGACGCCTGTAGGGTTTGAGATGTAGCTCTTGGGTTTTTTGTATGTCTCTGAGCATTGACCTTGGGGTGAATGTGTCCTGAGACATCCATTCCTGGGAAGATATGCAGCTGTCTTGAATGCTTTCCACTGTAGAACATTGAACTAAAATCTTCTGGAAATGGTTTTATAACCCTTTCCAGATTGATGTGCAGCAACAATTGCATCTAAGACCAATGCTTATGTTAAAACACACCTAATTGATTAAATTGCCAGAACTTCTGCTTTTATAGAGGACTGCACACCAGCTGAGGATGTCTTATTGGTTCTATTACGTGTGTACCCGCACTGTAATATTCCACTAATAATGAGAATTAAAGAATTACCTCAATCAGAACAATCTGACCCTATCCAGCCTGATGGGATTGAATTTTTCATTAGCTGTTGTTTAGCAGTGGTGGCTCAGTCGGTTAAGGCTGTTGGTTACTGGGTTACTGATCAGCAGGTCAGGGGGTTCAAACCCCAATACCGCCAAGTTGCCACTGTTGAGCCCTTAAGCAAGACTATTAACCCTATATGCTCTAGCAGCTCTGTATCCTGGCTGACCCTGTACTCTGATCCCAGCTTTCGTAGTGGGCTTTGCGAAAAACTGTCCTGTAAGGTACATGTGACAAATGATTGAATCTTTTGCAAATTAAGCTCTCATGAAGACCATCCCAGGAAAGCAAGACCATCCCAAAACTTACCTCTGCACCAATGGACAAGTTCATTTAGAGTTACCAGACTCAAAAAGCACCAATTGTAACAGCAGCAGAGCATTTTTACAGCGCATAAATAGCAGACACATCTCAATATTATCTGTTTAAATAGATTTATTGCATATTTTGGATGCCTTCTGCATTGTTTTATGATGTAGGAAAAAATCCTAAAGTTGTGTCCAAACTTTTAACTGGTAGTGACTTTCTAGCAATTAAAATTTCACAAGGGGCAGAACTGCTTTGCACAAGTTATATTCTGATTAAATGCTTCGTGAATGTAAACACACATCTCATTGGAACAGTTTGTCCATGTAAACAGGAATCTCTTGGGTTCACAAATTGGAATGTTGGTATCTCTTAATGATTTCAATCAGATTGAAGAAATATTGTGCATGTAAACATAGTTAGCGTTTAGGTTTTTTGTTAGTCCCAGCCTTCATAGTTCTGAATCTTAGCCAGTCCTTGTCTTTAGACGTCTAATTCTTTGCTAGTCCCAATGCTTAGAGTATTGATTAACCCCAGACTAACTTGTTATACCACTCTTAAATGAGTTGTAATAATATGAGTGAGGAATAGTGTCCACACCAAGAGGTCAGTGACTCTGCCTGACGGAATCCTTGCCTCTGATAATGCAAAAGCCCCAGTTTGCATGGGTCACACCATGCAAAATGTGTGGTTTTTACTAGCAGCTACGTGCAGTCCACACTAATCCTAGGGCATTTTTACTTTTTGTTGGACAGAGATTCAGTACACCTGGTTTAAACATTTCTGAACACATGAAGAAAAGACATCTGTAGGTATGTAAAGTGAAGGTCAAACTTCAAGGCAAATCTCAAACGCTTCGTTTGTAACAACTATGAGTAAAACTATCTATTTTGAATAAAAAATAACTTCAGGATGAAGAAACCAAATCTAGAGAGTCACAGTTTCCTACAAAATGTCCATGGTTACCTTTAAGTTCAAGTATTCTGGAAGACTTTGTGTAAAAAAAAAAAAAAACAACAACAATGTTCTGTATTAAAGGGAGGGGTTCTCTGTGTCCCAAAACAAACTGGAGTGTCTTCATCTGATTAGTCAAATTTTAAACGTTTGTAACCAACAAGTATAGAGGAGGTGGTGTTATCGTATGTCGTTGTCTCCTGATAATAGCTACCAAGTCCACTGAGCTTTTTTTTTTATATTTTTTTTTTAGCCTTAGTGCAGTTCTGTTGGAATAAGGTGTAGTTGTCTCAGTGGTAGGCTTCTCATCTGCCATTTAGAAGAACCAGGTTGTAGGGCACTCTCAGTCCCAAACATGGACTAGGAAGGGAGGGTTGCATCAGGAAAAGCATAGATCAAACATGCAACGTGGGTGATCTGCTGTGGCGACCCCTATTGGGAGCAGCTTAAAGAATTAAAAAAACAAAAAAAAAACATACATTTATTGGATTTCTGTTTTTTCAGAATCGCAACCTTGAGGAAAGGAGCTTTACTAATCAATATCAAAGCCCAAAGTTGTTGACCACTAACAAAGACATTTCCTTCCTCCTCCATTTGTGAGTTGACTGAAAGAGCCAAGTCTATGATTTGCCCATGTTCTAAACAAAATGGCTAAAAAAGTCAGATTTAGAAATGGATGGCTACAACAGACTTTTATGGCGTTTTCACATTAGGCACGATTGCTGTGTAGAAAATATTGCTTTTCCCTCTCCACTCTCCCACTGGCCAGTGTTCACGTTATTTTTTTCTCCGTACTTGGGTACGCTTACATATTCTCAAACTCCAGCAGGGGGTGGTATGTTGGTTTGCGAGCCAATATAAAACACAACGAGAAGAGGATAAGGAGGTCAAACTTCACACTCTGCCAAATATTGTTGGGATTTCAGAAAGAATGTCGAAAGCAACGTTCTTGCGTGCCTTCCTATTTCGCTATGGCTGTGTAGGTCAGACACGCGCACACAGATTTCGGAGGGGATAGACGGTACTAATGATGTATGGAGCAAAAATTATGACTTTCTCTGTATTTTAGGGCTGATTATCGACATATATTGCGATATCTTGTACGAAGTGGGCTAAGAAGCGTTTAGTTGCAAGTCAAAGTCACATGTGAGGGATTGCCAGCACGTTCATTGAATCATACTGTGATGAAAATGTAGAAAGCAGGGGTTCATTCTGGAGGCATGGTGATGTAGTAGTTAGCACTGTGCCCTTGCAACTCGAGGGTTCTGTTCCCTCTGGCATCGGTATGTGTGTGGAGTTTTCCTGTTCTTCCTTTGCTTGGTAGGTTTCCACCGAGTACTCTGGTTTACTCCCACAGTCCAGAGAAAAATGCAGATTGGGCTAATTGGTTTCCAAATTGCCTGTAGTGTAGTGTGGGTGCATGCTTGTGCCCTGTGATGGATTGGCACCCTATCCAGGGTGTACCTCTCTTAGTCCCCAGAGACCCCTGGGACGAGCCCCAGGCCTCCCACCACACTGAATAGGATGCGTAGTATATAGAATGAGTGAAGGAAAATTTCAAATATAGAAATTTTAAAATGTATAAAATAAATATTCCATAGTAAATATAAATAGGCCACTGAGCTTCTGGAGTTGTCATAGAGAGAAATAAATACTAAGGGCATTTTGAACGTGCTTTCTTTCAGAGCACAAGACCTTTCTGGCTGTAAAGGTTACACGGCACAAAGCATAACACATTCTTTGTACTGCAGTTTGCGGTGCGGCAGAATATATTACACATTGTATCTTTCACGGAGACTTTTTGACTTTGAAATGTAACGGCACCAGTTCACGCTTGACCCGTGGCATATTTAAAAAGGCAACACAATTTATTAACACCTGGTTTGTGTGTAGCCAGAGGAGAGTTGGGCGGGGTTGCATGAGGAAGAAGAGAGTGGGCGGGGCTATGTAGAGAGAGAGAGAGAGAGAGAGAGAGAGAGGGGCTGCATGGAGAGTGTGAGAGCATAGAGGTGTAAATATTTTCATGGAAGAAGAAATGTGTCATGTAACATAATACGTCAATGTATCTTAAAAGTCGATACATCACCTAGCCCTACCTCAGACCTGCACAGAAACTGTGGTAGACTTTTAAAAACAATCTGCGAAGACATAAAAATAATCATACAGTCTCATTTACTTTTCAACTTGAGGTTGGCATGGCATTTCATTACAGTTTGTTGAATAATCAGCTTGTCGAATGAATCTCCATTCTTCTTTAAGATAATAATCAAAGTTGACACTCCTCAAAGTTGTGCAAGCACTTGATAAGGAACCAGTTGAAGGACAGACCTCTAGAACAAGCTGAACTGGACGAGTCAGAAACGTTCCAGGGAATTCTTCAAACAAATATCTGAATATGAGTCCAGAACACATGGGTAATAAATAGTTTTTACAGTCAAAGATCTTTAGTTCCTAGTTTAGTTTTTCTACTCTCAGCCTTCTACACTGGTCTTTCTAATATCCTGCTTTTATTAGTAGTCCAGGTTTCATATGATTGTGTGTAAATGTGTTTGGACGAATATGTTCTCCTTCATCTGGTGATTTACTTGAACAAGTCCAAGAGAGGTGATTAGATACGTTTTAAAACTCCGCTCAGTGCGAACCTCAATCTTCATCCACATAATGTTAAATCTGCATGTAGCGTGCAACAGAGTGGAGTAAAAACCTCTGCGACTTAATCAGCTTAACCTCCTGTTCGTCTTTGTGCTTAACGATGTGCTGATCCATCGCCTGACGCCATCGCGTCACATCTCCGTACGACCGCAGCATTCCTTTTTTTTCTTTCAAATAATTAGTGAACAGTTGAAATATTTTGATAAAAGATGAAATTATTAACCAGTGAAGAAACCTGAAATGATCATTTAAGCAATAATACAATTTGTAAATTCATATATTGCAGTTTTGTTCTTTAAATAATTAAGAGAAAAATTAATGAACAGCAGTAAAACTTTATGAACTGAAAACATTCTATTTCGTTTGTTTTTTATTTATTTATTTATTCGTTTTGGCTTAATCTAAGTGGGTTTTCCCATTCCTTGGTTTTTAATTTAAAACCTGCAGTGAGACATTTGGAAGTGTAGAATTTGTCTTGATGTAGTTGAGGCTGATGGCCAGAAGAATGAGCTGATGTGGCCAAACTGGTTGGTGCTTACCATATGGCAAACTTCCAAATACTTAGTCCTTACAACAGGAAAAGAAACTTGTTTAATGTTCTTTGCATTTTTACAGTTGATAGCCTCTTAATTTTAAAGCATGCAAAAAAAATATATAGATGAGAAAAGAAAACAAACAAGCCATCATCAAAAGACATTAATATTATTACAATGATCATTATCAATGAGTGACAAACAAAAAATCAGCTGTTTCTAGCCCCGCCCCCCCGCGCCCTAGATTGGTTATGGAGATAAGGACAACATCCAGGAAGGTAGTTAATTTATGGACCTGAGCCATCTGTTGAGCATTAAAGGTGCTGTGCACATCAAGCACGTTGAAGTTTCTCATTTTGGAAAAAGTTTCATCCTATGGAAAAGATCTCTAAGAAAACAGCACCAACCAAAGAACTGCAGAGAAACCGTCTAGTGATTTTGATGATGATAAAATCATGTTACAGTTCTTTTAGCAATCATACTAGTGTATCATTACAGTCCTATCTGTCTCTCTCTGTCTCGTCGTTCCTCTCGTCAGTGCTGCAGATGTTTTTGAGCTCTGGAGAGGGGAAAAAAAGGACGTTTCAGGCATGCTTCGCATTTTTAGACCCTTTTGTAAAGCCGAGCTGGCACTTTCCTCCTCCAGCCTGCAGAAGATTTTTTTTTTAAGACACGATTGTCCTTGAGAACCTGCTCAGAGACTGTGTTTGCACTCTGTGTTTAATCCTGAGATGGGCTGAGGTTTCGTTCTGACATATAAAATGGCCAAGTCAGGCTGGCAGTAGTGAAGAGTTTCTGCTGAGCTGTGCGTTTGTAGGACACATTTTTTTGTCAGCACTTCTCCAGAGAAACATCATTCCTCATACATACCACATCATTAGCATTTACATTAGCATCTGTCTTTTATATATGTATCATAGCTGAATAGATTTTTAGGGATATGAGGTTATAACCAATGGACTGAGATTTCACCAGAGACTTTGCGTGCACACGTGCACGGACGCACACACACACACACACACACACACACACACACACACACACACACACACACACACACACACACACACACACACACACACACACAAACGGCTGACTCTTAAAATGGCTGCTGTCCTTGAATCTCGAAGGACCTGCACTGCTCTTCACTTGTCACAGCAACAAAGACCTGGAAAATTTCTTTCTTATTAGTCATTAGCAGTTAGCTTAGCATGGCACAGAGGCGGAATCGGGTAATCACGGCTCTCGTGATTATTTTCACCTTCAGGTCTTTTGTTGTCAGATGCAGAAAAACACCTTCCTTGACGCCATTTTGGAGGCAGAAGGTTGGGACTGTTAAGATGTACAACAAAAAAAATGTTTCAGCTTAACATTTGATTTGCAGCATTTCATATGTAGCTGCAAACTTTATTGTTCAATTGGAGGGGATGGGGTGGGGGGGTTTTACATGATATAGCCAAAAGTTTGTGGTTCTTCCTTAGACTGTTGTAGATTTGTAAGCTTCAATTGAATGTGGTGTCTTTTTGTATGCTGTAACAATGTCCCTTTACTGGAACTAAGCAGTCCGAACCTGATCCAGAATGTCAATAAAAAGCACAAAAATCTATTTAAAATCAATTTTCAAAAAGCGTGATCTTTGCTCCTGACTCACTAACTGATTGTAAATTATTGCTTCAAATGAGTGTTCGAAATTTCAAACAGAAACAGTCGGTTTGGTGTCTGTGCCTATTCAGTCCAAGTTACCAGACTGTGACCTTGGTGTGTCTGTCCCAGTGAAGGAGATGTGGCATTCCCGTCAGTTCCTGTGGAGGTGGATATAGGTGTGGCTTCCATATCCATCAGCCTGAGTGAAGAAGACATGGAATTTGTACCTGTCAATATCTGCCATGGAGGCGTGGCCTTTGTACTCGTCAGTCACAGGGAAGGAGGTGTAGTCTCTGTCTGTCAATACCAATCAAAGACATGTTGTCTCTGTGCCTGTCAGTCTCTGTGAAAGAGGCGTGGCTGCTATGGCTTAGTCCAGTTAACTAGGAATATCCTCTGTAATAGTTAATTTCCCTGAAAGAGTACAGCAGCTATAAGACGGTCTGCCTCAGAGAAGGGGGCGTGGCCTCTCGGACAGAGAGTAGCATATATTGAGAGAATTTAGTTCGATATTTAAAACAAAAAAAACCTTTAGTAATAAAGTTAATGTTTCTTTAACAGTAAACACACATGCTTTCTGTTGCACACATTGTTTTTTTTTTTTTGTTGTTCACAGCTCTACATTTCCTCTGACCTTCACTCATCACTCAGCCTTGGACCACCGAGTCCTTCACTTACTGTCCTTGACTAGAAAAAAAAAAACCCTGCACTTCTGTTTATCAGCCGTCAAGTCAGTTTGCCTTCAAGCTCTCGAGTGTGTGAGGTTCTGGAATAAGAATGGATCAGTGTTTTGTTTCTACAGATTTCAAGGTCTTCTGTGGAATCGTATCCTTATTCCAGCAAGGCTGCACGTTACATAAAAATACATTTTTTTAAAGAGCTGATCTGTGCGCAGTAGTTTCTGTAAGTTTTAAAAGTACCTTTCGTAGTAATACTAATTTATTCTTGTTCCTATGATAACTTCGAAACCGTATGCCGCACATAATTTCTGGATACTATTACTGTATTGTACTGTAATATAGGATATCTGTCCAAATCTCTCTCTCTCTCTCTCTCTCCCTCTCTAGAAAGGTATAGATATATATACTGTATATGTATATATGTAGGTTTAAAATTCAGACTCTTTTGAAATAAAGTGTGGCTAGTGCCCTTGTTTTAGTAATGATTTGATATTCGTTATACCACATGGCTGTTGAATTCTGCAAGTCATGGATTTATTTTAGGGCTGCAACAGCTAATCAACAAAATCAATAATAATTTTTATAAAAATAGTTGGCAATGGATTTTTTCATGGACTGTGGCAGGCTACGTCACTCCATTTAAAAAGATTTGATGGAAGCGGCAGAGCAAGTTTCAACAGGGCAGACCTTCTTTATGTACGGGAATGCTTTTCATTACACCGTGTACACCGTGGACTCGATGACATAGCTTCTGCTTTCATGTGATTTAATATGTTTTGCGATCATTTGTCATTGGTCAATATGAGAAACCGTAGAAGCACAATATATCTGCTTGAACAATGCTTATTATTTCCATTTAATGCTACACAGTCACTTTACAAAGAAGTGGATGTTCTAACAGTGGTTTTAAAGAAAAAGTATATATTTTTTTGTATTATGTGTATTATTTTTAGGAATAGTGTTCTGTAATTATTACAGATTCAGTTGACCAGTAAATACACTTTATTGGCGTTAGTGTTTTGATGACAATAAAGGGCATGGTTGATGAGGTGATTGACAGGTTTGGACATGTCGGTTGAGCCTCATAAACGAGCACACGCTTTTCAACATGCACCTGAACTCTTGACTGTTCTTTAGCAAAGCCCACGGCTTGTTCCGCTCTGAACGGTTCTAACAGTCTTTTTGCACACATGTGGCAAACAAAATGAATTTAGTATAAGGACATTTCAGTTGGTACGACAGCTATGTCTGAATGTCTATACATTTGTTTGGTCAGAATTGAGAAGATAAAGGTTTAAAGAGCATTTTTAAACAAATAGTTTTGAATAAAAATATTCAGTTATGATTCTTTTGTGTAAAAAAATAGATTCAGTTGTGATTCTTTTGTGTGAAAAAATAGATTCAGTTGTGATTCTTTTGTGTAAAAAAAATTGATTCAGTTGTGATTCTTTTGTGTAAAAAAAAAAATTGATTCAGTTATGATTCTTGTGTGGCCTTTCCCGTATTGCCATACTGACTCCAAAATCAATTTTAAAAAACACAATTTTTACATTTATAATTAAGATTAACTGGTTGATTGGCTGGTTAATCCAATTTCTGTAACATCTTTATGTTCGGAATTGGGGAAAAATGTGATATCGAATCAGGATGTTCTTGAAATTATCATACGCACAGAATTGCAATTTTAAATGAATCTGTACTGTGATGATATCTAATCGGTTGGTGATTGGTGATTCCCATCCCTAATACATACAATATACAGCAGGGCAAAAAAGTATTAAGTCAGCCACCAATTTGTGCAAGTTCTCTCACTTAAAAAGATGAGAGAGGCCTGTAATTTGCATTATAGGTATATCTCAACTTTGAGAGACAAAATAAGAAAAAAAATCCAGAAAATCACATTGTAGGAGTTTTAAAGAATTTATGTGCACATTATGGTGGAAAATAAATATTTGGTCAATAACAAAATATAATCTCAATACTTTGTTATATACACTTTGTTGGCAAATGACAACATTTGTGTAAGTCTTCAAGGTTTTCACACACTGTTGCTGGTATTTTGGTCCATTCCTCCATGCAGATCTCCTCTAGAGCAGAGATATTTTGGGGCTGTTGCTGGGAAACATGGACTTTCAACTCCCTCCAAAGATTTTCTATGGGGTTGAGATCTGGAGACTGGATAGGCCACTCCAGGACCTTGAAATGCTTCTTATGAAGCCACTCCTTCGTTGCCCGGGCGGTGTGTTTGGGATCATTGTCATGCTGAAAGACCAAGCCACGTTTCATCTTCAATGCCCTTGCTGATGGAAGAATTTTCACTCAAAATCTCACGATACATGGCCCCATTCGTTCTTTCCTTTACACAGATCAGTCGTCCTGGTCCCTTTGCAGAAAAACGGCCCCAAAGCATGATGTTTCCACCCCCATGCTTCAAAGTAGATATGGTGTTCTTTGGATGCAACTCTGCATTCTTTCTCCTCCAAACACGACAAGTTGAGTTTTTACCAAAAAGTTCTATTTTGGTTTCATCTGACCATGATGAATTTTTCCCAATCCTCTTCTGGATCATCCAAATGCTCTCTAGCAAACTTAAGATGGGCCTGGACATGTATTGGCTTAAGCAAGGGGACACTGCATGATTTGAGTCCCTTGCGGCGTAGTGTGGTACTGATGGTAGCCTTTGTTACTTTGGTCCCAGCTCTCTGCAGGTCATTCACTAAGTCCCCCCGTGTGGTTCTGGAATCAGTTCTTGTGATCATTTTGACCCCACAGGGTGAGATCTTGCATGGAGCCCCAGATCGAGGGAGATTATCAGTGGTCTTGTATGTCTTCCGTTTTCTAATAATTGCTCCCACAGTTGATTTCTTGTATTGTTATTATTTCTTGCACAGTTGATTTGAAGCTGCTATTGCAGATTCAGTCTTACCAGCCTGGTGCAGGTCTACAATTTTGTTTCTGGTGCCCTTTGGCAGCTCTTTGGTCTTGGCCATAGTGGGGTTTGGAGTGTGACTGTTGTTGAGGTTGTGGACAGGTGTCTTTTAAACTGATAAGTTCAAACAGATGCCATTCATACAGGTAACAAGTGGAGGACAGAGGAGCCTCTTAAAGAACTTACAGGTCTTTGAGAGCCAGAAATCTTGCTTTTTTTTGTAGGTGACTAAATACTTATTTTACAGAGGAATTTACCAATGAATTCATTAGAAATCCTTCAATGGGATTTTCAACAAAGTGGCTCAAGAAGAAGGTAGCCTAGCCAGTCTCCAGACCTTAATCCTATAGAAAATTTATGGAGGGAGCTGAAACTTTGAGTTGCCAAGCGACAGACAAGAAACCTTAAGTATTTAGAGAAGATCTGTAAAGAACCAAAATCCCTCCTGAGATGTGTGCAAACCTGGTAATCTCTGTGCTTGCCAACAACGGTTTCCTCATCAAGTATGAAGTCAAGTACTTTACTCATTTCATGCAACTCAGTTCATAACGTTTTCTATAACGTGTTTTGTTCTGGATTTTTCAGTTGATATTTTGCCTCTATTCTTTAAAATAAATCTATGATAAAAAAAATTACCCTTAATTTGTTTGTAAGTGGGCAAACTTGCAAAATCTGCAGAGGATCAAATAATTATTTTCCCCACTGTCATATGCAAATAAAAACACAGTAAAAAAAAAAAAGCGCAGAATACAGTTGGAGTGTTTGATTTATAAGCACTTAATAATATTCTCATGCATGTATCACTGGATAGCATGCTCCTGCCACCTCACTTTTCTAATAGGTTACCAATACTATAGTAGCAGCTCATTCACAGTGACGTGGGAAAACCTTTTTTTTTTAATGGAAGGCAAAAGGAGATATTTATTTTATGTATGTAAGAAGTCTCTAGGTTCAGTGCATTTTAAGTCACTAGCAAAGTCTTTAGGACAGGGAGGTTGACGTGCATTGTAGTTTCTTCTTCACAAAGCGGTTTGTTTTTGTTTGTCTTAAAAACTTCGAGAGGAAAAGATGGCTAGTGAGGCAAAGAATGTTTATAGCTGATATGATATACGTGATAACATTGCAAATTGCAGTGGCATGAAGGAATTAAAACATTCAGGGATGCACCGTTATAAAAAAAAAATCAACTACAGTAACTCTGCTTCATATAATACTACGCTGTCACTCAATATTTTACTGTAACAACACTACACATTGTGTTTTATTACAACCTTTTGTCTTTTATTACATCCCATATGAAGTGCATTATCGGGGATGTTTTAGATTTGCTTCAATAAACATTTCAGATCGTTTTTTGAAAGTACGGTTGTCTGTATATTAGGAAATATTTATTGATGTGACAGATTCTGTGAGATTACTATTGATAATTAACCATGGGTTCTGGCATAATTATGCCACCTCCAGTGGATTTTTCCCACAGTGCATTGCATTTGCATGGCCACCTCATGGCTCAGAGTAGTCCTTGTTGCTCCAGAAAGACCTGATGCTGCATGACGAAGATGTGTGATGTAAATACGGAGACACGCCGGTGTTTTCCAGCTACGGCTTTATCCCAAGGTCATGAAGACAGAGAGTGAATCCAGACGTAATCCCTTCTCAACAAGCGTTCCTGGAAACAAACCGTCTTTTGTGTCAGAACATAACACTCGCCAAGCGTGAGGAGAGCTTTCAGTGCAGTTTCCATCAGCGATGGTCATATCGATCATGATGAAGTTGAAATTAAGAAGCACAGGGGATTTAAAATAGTTGCGATTGTCTTATTGGTATAAACTCGTACTGAGGTGATGAGTCACTGCAGGATGAAGGACATATTTACACACCACCAATAAACATTGTTGGATCGTAAATTTCTTGTATTTTTGTTTTCTTGTATTTTTTCAGGTTTCCCTGATTTTCCAGGGATTGTTTAGTGATGGAGGTGCTACAGTGCGATGGCTGTGATTTCCGTGCCGAGTCCTGCGACGAGCTCAAGGCTCACATTCAGGATGTCCACACCGTTTTCCTGCAGCCTACAGACGTTGGGAACGAATCACCTCAAAGGTCAAGGTCCGATTCCTTAAACTCCTTCAGTCACACGGAGGAGGATGACGAAGATGTTGCCAGTAATGCATGTGACTTTCCACACAAGGAAGCAGGTACAGCTGAAACCCCTGCACCCCATGGTTGTATGTTTTGTTTCTTTGTTTGTTTGTTTGTTTTTTACTTGTATTAGTGTGTAATGAGCTTGAAAGCTCATGTACATTATTGATCTAAACCAGTCTTAGCAATTAAAAATGTATAGACGGTGAAGAAGACCCCTCAGCTTCATCCTCCATCCATCATTTTTTTTGTCTACATTCTCCACTTCCTTTATTTTTGTTACACTCGACCCTTTTTGTGTTTTTTCCACTTTCTTCACATGCTCCAATTTCTTACATTTTTACATTATTCTTTACCTTATCTAATTTATCCAGCCTCCACACTTTTTTACTTTTTACTTTTATGTTGTCCATCATCTCCACTTTTCCACATCCTTGACTATTTCCACATTTTCCATCTTTTATGCCATTTTGCATTCTCCACATTCTGCATTTTCTTTTTCTTCACTTTCTCCACCTCCAGTACTTTCCCCTTATTCTACAGATTTTTATTTCTTCTTCTCCTTCACCGGTCCTCTTTTTATAGCTCTTTCAGTTCCTCTACCTTCTCTACATTCTATACCTTCTTCTCTAGTTATGTTTTTTTCCTGCCACCTTTTTTTACTTTCTCCCCATTCCCTTACTTTCTTAAAATTTTTGCCTGTGTTTATGCTGTTATAATTTTTTCCTAATTTGTTTGATTATAAATCATCGCTCCTTCTTTCTAGTGAGAAAACTAATAAATTAGAGGTTAGTTCAGTTTGGTGTTTAAAATGACCAACAAATGTAAATGAAGACAGACAATGTAAATGTGTAAATAAAATGAAATACTGGCTCCTAAAAATGAAAAGGATGGATTAAAAATGATGTACTCGGAAGCTTCACTGGCTTTTGGCTCAGTTCCATTTGTCTGGTTCTGGTGTTATGGGTAGTTGGAACTCATTCTGTTTAAGTCGCAGCAGTAAATGGAGCCAGAGCAAGAGTGTTAAGGCTGATTTATGCTTCTTCGTCGAGTTGAATTGAGTTGAACATCATACTGACAATCCCCTGGGACAGCTTCTCTTGTTTCTGTGTTGCACTAATTTGAGTAAAAGTAACTGTTTTTCGACATCTATTAGCTCCAACTCCAGCTGGATTTGCTTGGTTTCATTCGCCATTCTTTTGTAGTGCACAAAAAAAAAAAACACTGGCCAGAGAGTTGTGAATTGACTCAGAATGTAATATTCTTTGCACAGAGGCGTAGAAACCTGATCACTAACTAGCGGTTTGGCGGTGTAATTTCAGAGTAACACAAGTATAAATGCTCACAAAGCCGTAGGCTCTGCATAGACTTAACGAAGATGCATGAATCAGGCTTTAGAGTGTTAGATTTTAGGTGGCATTAACTTAAATTATATGCTGTAAACAGTACCGATTTTAATATTCAATACATTTCCTGCTTTGAGCAGAACACAGGTCTCCAGAGCAGCGTGATGTTGTACCAGCGGGGTGTGTGTTCCTACAAACAGTTTTGTGGGGTGTGTGTTCCTACAAACAGTTTTGTGCCTGAGCCTCTAACAACAAAAGTGGACTCCATACTATCTTAAGCACATTTCCTGTTACACTGAACTTCTAGCCTTTTAACACACAGTATGACTGCTGATCAATTCCTGCTATCCGATATCACCCAGATGAGAATGGGATCCCTGTTGAGTCTGGTTCCTCTCAAAGTTTACTTCTATTACCATCTCAAGGAGTTTTTTTTTTTTTCGCCACCGTTGTCCTCGGCTTGCTCGTCAGGGACAGTCTGATCATTTTGATTTATACATATTTTGTCACATATATTTCCTACTCATTTCTCTAATTTTCTTGTTTTTTAGGTACGTTCACTTTGTTTAAATTTGGGACTGTGGTTGTAGCACTGATGTTCTTGGTATGTGTACCAGTGCCACAGGTTAAATCTGATGGGAAAAATTTTCATGTACTAGGTTTTCCTTAGAGGGGACTCACTCCTTATGTATAAGGGGACTCACTCCTTGCATATAAGGAGACTCAATGACCCATACCTCTTGATCTAATTCAATTTGTAGAACTGGCAGCGAGAGAGCGCTTTCAAGTTAAAATAATTTAGTCTATTTATTTCACACCAGTTGAATATTTTGTGAAACTTGGTTGTTTCCTAATAATGACGTGAAACCAAGCAATCAGAACATAAATCAAGACAAATACGAATAGAATTTCCATTAGGACCACTGTAATAACATCATATAAAAGAAGGAAAAAGCTAGTGTTCATATGATGTCCAGCGCTATGCAAAGACTGAGATCCTTTACTAGATAATTTAGCATAGACCACACTTAAGAGGTACTTATTCATTTTTAGTTGTCATTTGGTCTTTTTCACTATTTAGTGAGCTTACTCTTTCTTTTTCACTAAACAGCTGTGTTGTGAACATGCTAGGTCATTTATGAGGAATTTATGATGTCAGTTCAGTTCCATTTTATTTGAATAGTACTTCTAACAATGGACATTGTCACAAAGCAGCTTAACATAACTGTATACATTTTGTAGAAAGTTGGCCCTAACGAAGAGAACTGGAGGTGACAAATGTAAGAAACACTCCCTGACACGACAAAGAAATTTGGAAAGGAGCCAAACTCGTAAGGGACCTCATCCTAGTTTGGATGATAAAAGTTAGTGCAATTGTAAGCCATGGCCACCTATAGCTGTGTGGTGTGTAGTCAAAAAGTCTCTGTGTAACCAGGAAAATTAGAATCTGGTTTGTTGATGTTTTCATCTGTTCACTTTAAGAGACATAAAGTATAAATTAGTCCTAAGCCAGTTTAAAATGTTGAATCAGTTGCCGTTCAGAATCTTTATGGTTTCTTAGTGTATTTTTAGGCTGTCCGTATGGGGCCGTGCTCAGCAAAAGCAAGTGGTTCCCAAGGGTTCAGTACTCCCGACAGGAATGAGGGCATTAAGATTGATCAGGCAGGGTCAGAGAGAAGAAGTCAGGCTGACTGGGATCTCAGGAATCGCATGCGTAACTCAACAGATACATAATATTGTGCAAGTTCCCCTTGTACCACCTGGGTAGCACTGGCCCCTTGGGGCATGACTCCATAAGACTTCTGAGAGTATGCTGTGGTGTCTGGCATGAGAACTTTGACAGCGTATCCTTTGGGTGCAATGGTTTGCGGTGTCGGTCCTCTGTGGATTGGTCTTGTTTGTCCGCTGCCTCACATGGGTGCTCAGATGAATTAGGATGTGGGAAGTTTGGAGGCCAGGTCATGGGCCTTGTGCTCTTTGCACTGGGTGTCTTGGGGCCTTTCTTTTGTGGCCAGCATTGACTTTTTTTTCACAAAGTTGTGCTGCATTGGCTTCACTGGGATCTGAACAAGCATATTAGCTGTTATTCCCCACAGCCAAAAATGATCCTTGTCTGATGCCGTCCTTGGTTTAGTGGCATATATTGGATAATCGATGTTAAGTGGGTTAAAACTCGATACTGATACTCGGATACTGATCAGAAGCGCGGCGGTTCAAGCCCCAGCTCCACCAGGTGGCCACTGTTGGGTCCTTATCCCTGTCTGCTCCAGTGGTGCCATGTCATGGCTGATCCTGTGCTCTGACCCCAGCTTCCTCTTTGTGATTTAAAGAAAAGAAATCACTCTGCAGTAATGTATATGTGACCAAAAAAGGCAAACCACTACTACTAACTTCAGTTAGTAACATCATTTTATAAAATCACAACTTTAGGTACATATATATCTACAGGTGATATTGACACGAAATTTTCTTCAGATGTTGATAACCCATGCAATCCACACATGCAAAGAAATTAAACAATAGATATCCATGAATTATTTTTAATAATGTGAAATAACGCATGAAAAAAGTATTAAATATGCCTACTGAAATTTATTTAATACCGCATACAAAAGCCTTGTAATGACAGTTTGAAATAGCCTCCTGTATGAAGTAACTCGTTGCATTGCTTAGGTGTGATTTTGGACATTCTTCCACACAAACAGTGTTTAAATCCGTGGGCCTCTTCTATGAACTCTGGTCTTTAATTCTTTTCATAGATTTTCAATAGGATTCAATTCGGGTGATTCTTGGGCCATTTTGAGAGTTTCCTTGGCTGTGTGTTTGGGATCATAGTCTTGCTGAAATATCTAGCCTCGTTTCATCTTCATCATCATGGCAGATTTTTATCAAGAATGTTTGTACATTTTCCCATTCAACCTTCCTTCACTTATATAAAGTTTGCCATATGCTGAAAAACAGCCCCACACTTGGATGTTTCTACTTCCAAACTTGACTGTTGGTATGGTGTTTTTGGGGTGATATGCAGTGCCATTTGTTCTCCAATCATGCCATTAAATTTAAATGAGCGTCACCATGCTTTTTCTTCAGCAATCGACTCTTGCGTGGTGAGCGTGCGTTCAGGCCATGGTGGTTAAGTGCATTACTTATTGTCTTCTTTGAAACAATTGTACCTGCAAATTCCAGTTGTTTCGGAAGTTCTCCACAAGTGCTACAAAAACATCCCGGCTCTTGGCTCTTGGACAACTCTTCTGATAATGCTTTTCACTCCTCTGTCAGAAATATTGTGGCCAGTTTATGGTGAAATTAAATGTTTTTTCTACTTCCGGATTATGACCCCAACAATGCTCACTGGAACATTCAGAAGTTTTGAAATCCTTTTGTAATCAATGCCATCAGTATGTTTTGCAACAATAAGATTGCAAAGGTCTGAGAGAGCTCTTTGCTTTTACCCATTACCCACGTAATGTATGCATGTATATACTGTATGTATGTGTGTATCTGTCTTTGTGTGTGCGTTGAAGGAGCAAATTATTTGCTATGTATGTTTAGAATTGTTGCAAAGTAAAAAAACTTTGGTTCTACACACGTGGATAAAATTGTTGGTACCCTTCGGTGAATGAAAGAAAAACTCACAATGGTCACATAAACAGGCCTGGACAAAAATTATGGTACCCCTAGAAAATACTGAAAATAATGTGACCAAAGGGTTATGTTAATTCACGGTGTGTCCACTAATTAGCATCACAGGTATCTACAATCTTGTACTCAGTCAGTGGGCCTATATGTAGGGCTCCAGGTAGTCACTGTGTTGTTTGGTGACATGGTATGTACCACACTCAACATGGACCAGAGGAAGCGAAGGAAAGAGTTGTCTCAGGAGATTCGAAAGAAAATTATAGACAAGCATGTTAAAGGTAAAGGATATAAGACCATTTCCAAGCAGCTAGATGTTCCTGTGATTACAGTTGCACATATTATTCAGAAATTTAAGATCCATGGGACTGTAGCCAACCTCCCTGGACGTGGCCGCACGAGGAAAATTCATGACAAATCAAAAAGATGGATAATCCCAATGGTAACAAAAGAGCCCAGAAAGACTTCTAAAGAGATCCAAGGTGAACTTCATGCTCAAGGAACATCAGTGTCAGATCACACCATCCGTCGTTGTTTCAGCCAAAGTGGACTACATGGGAGACGACCAAGGAGGACACCATTGTTGAAAACAAATCAGAAAAAAGACAGACTGGAATATGCCACACTACATGTTGACAAGCCACAAACCTTCTGGGAGAATGTCCTATGGACAGATGAGACAAAAATGGACCTTTTTGCCAAGGCACATCAGCTCTATGTTCACAGACGGAAAAATTAAGCATATCAAGAAAAGAACACTGTCCCTACTGTGAAACATGGAGGAGGCTCTGTTATGTTCCCCAGCTGCTTTGCTGCATCTGGCACAGGGTGTCTTGAATCTGTGCAGGGTACAATGAAATCTCAAGACTATCAAGGGATTCTAGAGAGAAATGTGCTGGCCAGTGCCAGTCGCAGGTCATGGGTCTTGCAACAGGACAATGACCCAAAACACACAGCTAAAAACACCCAAGAATGGCTAAGAGGAAAACATTGGACTATTCTAAAGTGGCCTTCTATGAGCCCTGACCTCAATCCTATTGAGCATCTTTGGAAGGAGCTGAAACATGCTGTCTGGAAAAGGCACCCTTCAAACCGGAAACATCTGGAGCAGCTTGCTCATGAGGAGTGGGCCAAAATACCCGCAGATAGGTGCAGAAGTCTCATTGACAGTTACAGGAATCGTTTGATTGCAGTGATTGCCTCAAAAGGTTGTGCAGCAAACTATTAAGTTAGGGGTACCATCATTTTTGTCCAGGCCTGTTCCATGAGTTCATTTTTTTTAAATAATTCTGTTGAAGCATGGTTGAAAAGCAATGTCTGACTTTCATTGGTTAACATTCATAGAATTCTTATTTATTATTACTTTTGTCAGATTAAAGTTATTTCTGTGACCATTGTGAGTTTTTCTTTCATTGACCCGAAGGGTACCAACAATTTTGTCCACGTGTGTATACATCATATCAGAAAACCCAAATGCACAGTGTGATGTCTGAAGCCTCCCCTGTGTACACAACGTGCTGCTTGAGTTTTAGTAAAGAATAGCCATTCACCATGTGAAACTGTATGCACTACCGTCAGTACATCCTTCTTATTCTTTTTACTATCCGCAATTGATACATTAGTAAAGGACATTAGTTCGCTCTTACACTACAGCTCAGATCACAAAAAAACAATCACTGCACACTTTTGTGCAAATCACAAGTGGCGCATCCATTTTTGCTTGCAATGCAGGTACTAATAAAGTGATGTAAGACATACGTCACACCTGCACAGCAGTGACTGGGAAGACGGGTAGCATCGAATGGAAAGTGCTAAGACTATAATCAGATTGCGGATAATTTTTGACTCCGCATTGTACAAATGAAATCCACCTGAAAATGAGGCTAAAGCCACCAAATAGGAAAAACAAAGCTGTTGTGTGCTGAAACCTGCTGACGTCATGTTGCCGCTGTAGACTTAATTATATAAGGTACTAATAAACGGCCTGCATCTTTTGATTGAAGTAAGCATAGTGAATCATAAAAGACGACAAGTTTACTCAGGCGTTGTGGCACAAGACCATTTAGTGCTGTATAAGTCAATAATAGAATTTTATAAACCATAGAAATGTGAATAAGACAGGAGTGATATCCTATTGTTTGCTTCTAGCAAGGTCTCTGTAATGTTCTAGTAAGGCTGCTGCATTCTGGACTAACAGGAGCCTGTTTATGCTCCTAGTGGAACGTTCATACAGTAAGGCATTACTAATCAAATGAAGAGGTAAAAAAGACGGAACGTTGTGGAAAACCAAACCTTACCTTAGTCTTAGTATGTGAAGTGAAGTCATCGTTTAAATCTACAAATCTGAGTCAGGAGAGGGCTGTTCCCATAATAGAACATTTCCTAATCCATCAAGGAGATTAGTATAGAGTCAATGAAATATCAAATGAGTAAAAAGCTACAAAAGAAGCAAGGAGTGATCTCCATTGTAGAGGTCTTTTTTTCGTCAGGGGTTTGATAATTGCTAATTTAAAATATTAAAAATAACAAAAATAAAGTGTTGAGAGAGGAGTTGGTTATTTTGATGCAGAGTTTAGTAAAAATCTGCATGACTGAAACTGTTTCCAACCTGCCAGATTTTTTTTTTGACCTACATAAGCAGCCATTTTTTTCTGCCAATGTGGCATTGACATTTTTGTGTGATAAACTCCACATGAATCCCAAATTCTCTCTTATATCTCTGGGCCTGATCACACTGCTGTTTATCGGAGTATTCACTTAACACAATTCCAGCCTGAAGTCTGCTTCAACTCTTAGAATTAATGAATCACCATGGACTTCGTTTCACAACATTAGTCAGAAATATGTGCGCATCATATTGTGAATCCTGTTGATCTACATGTTGAAGAAATAAATGCTTTATCTCCATATTCCTTGCACCACGTTTGAATTTGGTCTGTTTAACCACAGTATTTGGAAATGTTGGCATTTGAGTTGATATACAGAATATACAGCCCCATACAGTTCACATTGTGCAGGTCAACAACGAAAGAAATTCTTTAGGTTTATGTGTTTGGTCAGAATCTAAAGCATTATGAGTAAAGTGTAGCTCTTTAAGATGGCCATGAGGATAAGCATTTCGATACCAGTTCATAGCACAGGACTTATTGTTCAAAATAGAAAATAAATACATGCTCTGTCCAAATTGTGCAATTTGCTTTGTCATCTAACAGTGTTGACATCTTTCATGCATGCTTTAATTTCACACGTGTGTATATGCAAGGTTTACACACACAGCCCACACACAGAGTCTTGCTTGCTTTGTTGGTAATTCTTGTTGCAATATTTTTCTTGCTTATGATACTGTTAAGCAACTTAGAAAATCATAAAAAAGATCCCATTTGTCATAATGGATTCTTTTATTGATTACAGATGCAAGAACTTATAGCCTTGTCTGCTTTTAAGCACATATGCAAATAAACAGACTGCAAAAAATAACTGCTGTTTTCCTGTGTTTACGTTTCAGGCCACAACTCCTTCACCACAAATTCAGGGCCCTTCTCCAGTTCAAACCAAACGATTTACAATCAGTCAGCCGACAAGACAACAAACCCATTTTTTCAATGCAAGTTTTGCGTGCGCTACTTCAGATCAAAATCCCTCCTCAATGAGCACTCTAAAAAGGTCCATGGCATTGAAGGAGGATCATATTCAAATGACCATTCAAATTCACTTGACACCTCCAAATCGGGTTTCAAAGTTACTCCGCATCATGGTGTAGAAAAACTGTACTCCTGTCAGTATTGTACATATAAATCTCCTCGCAGAGCAAGAATCCTGAAGCATCAGAGTATGCACCACAAAGATCATTTTCAGGCCCAGTCAGATTCTCCTGTGGAAGCAGAAGCTGAAACAGATATTCTGGAAATGGACTCGGATGCCATGTCTTCAGAAGAACCATGTGAGGAATCACAAGATTTCACTGAACGTATAGTTTTGGAATCTATGATCAAATCCCGGTCCAGAGGTGGCTTCAGCTGTGAGTGGTGTGGCATCCAGACCTTGCAAAGACAACAGTTATGTGATCACATGATGAAGAAGCATCGAAACATGGTCAAGATAATGGTGTCACTGCAAAAGCCCAAAGTAGATGGAAGTGCAGGTTCTTCCAAATCCAATTCTCCTTCATCACCAAGAAGCACTCCAACATCCAACTTGATGTTGACTGATCTAAGTGGCAACGATTGCTCATCAGCATCTGTGAAACGCAGTGCCTCATTGAAGTCCCTATCAGGGCTGTCACATTTTCAGTATTCCCAGATTGCAGGAAAGATTCCAAACAGCACAGGATCTTCCATACTGTCAGAGAGGTCGACTTTTGCTATGTCAGACATGTCACACTCAAGGGCAGATCTGGATACCAGTGTGCTGAACGCTTCTCAGAGCAGCTCAGATGATGAACTCTGTGACGTTGATGATCCTACTTACAATGACTCGTTGTGCACTAAAGATTCCACCAAGCTGCTTCTGCCAGAGGAGGATAATAAACTGCTGGAGACAGAAGGAATTTCAATTGGAAGGCATCTGAATAGGTTTCAGTGCCCTTTCTGCTCTTTTTTGGCTAAACATCATAGCACTGTCTCTCGTCATATAGAAAACCTACATTTACCCAGCCAAACTACCTTGTACAAGTGTGACGAGTGTACGTTTCTTTGTATAAGTTCAGCGAAACTTACCACGCATAAGCAGTGTCACCGTGGCTCGTCTTCTGAATGGGACATAATGGACTTAACCAATGAAAGCCAAGATGGCCCAATTGAAGACTCAGTCAATGGAGGAAATGGCAGCTCTACCATGAATGGCCAGAAATCTATTGATGTAGAGGAGGAAGGCTGTCACCGTTGTTCACTTTGTAATTTTTCCACTATGACACTGAAAGGTTTACGTGTACACCAGCAACATAAGCACTCGTACTGTGATGGGATGCAACCCACAAGTCAAGACAGTTTACTAAATGAGCAGCAGGATTCGGAAACAGAGTCGTATAGCACATCAAACTTTGTGCAGAAAACTCAAACATCAATCCTTGGATTTTCTTCCAGAAAGCACCTTATTGGAAAGACCGCCAGGAAGTCCATAAATGACTTGCCTCTAGATCTGTCCCCGGTCAAAAAACGGACAAGAATTGATGAAATTGCAAGCAACCTTCAAAGTAAAATCAGTCAGAGTCAGCAGCAAGAGGATGTAATTAATCTTGATGATATGGAGGATGAGGAGGAGGAAAATGAAAATCATGTCGATGAGAAAAAGGAGAAGGAGAACTCTGAGATTCAAAGTCAGCGTTTCACCTATAATACACAGCATTTGTATATCAGAAACCCTGGTTTTGTTCAATCAGAGCGTGGTGTTGGCAAAAGAAAGCGTAGCTTGCAGGCCAAATTATCATCAAGAAACATTCCTATCCAAGTCACTGTCTCTGATGATGAGGACAGTTTTGGTGCAGAGTGTAAAGACATCCAAGATCAAAGCAGTCAAGACAGCAGAGAGACATATCAAGAGAGCACTGAGTACTCGGATGAACCCGGTAACCTTTTCTACTGTAAACACTGTGAGTACCAAAACAAGTCTGCCCGCAGTGTTAGCACCCATTACCAGCGTATGCATCCTTATATTAAGTTTAGCTTTAAATACATTCTCGATCCAGAGGATCAGAGTGCTGTCTTCCGTTGCCTAGAGTGTTTCATAGAATACAACAACTTCAGTGACTTACACCAGCACTACATGGATCACCATCCAGAAGCTAGCAATGTTCTTAACTTTAACCAGCCAGATTTGGTGTACACCTGTCGCTTCTGCTCATACACCAGCCCAAATGTGAGAAGCCTGATGCCTCATTACCAAAGAATGCACCCCTCAGTGAAAATTAACAATGCCATGATCTTCTCAAGCTACGTGGTTGATCAGCCTCAGAAAGGAAGTGCGGAATCACAGACACTGAGAGAAATCTTAAATTCAGGGCCTAAAAGCTTTGCGAACTCTGCCTCAAGGTCTTCATCCAGTCCCATCATTAAAAACTCCAAAACACCCGACTCAAATATGGACTCTGAAGCCTTTAGAGAAATCGTGGATGGTAACGTTGTGGTGTACGACTGTGACATGTGCTCATTTGCTAGCCCCAACATGCACTCAGTACTGGTTCACTATCAGAAAAAACATCCTGAACAGAAGGCATCATACTTTCGCATACAGAAAACCATGCGGGTCATATCAGTTGATCGAGCGCAGTCATCAACCAACTCCGCGTTTAACCTGTCAAGTACTCCGAAGCCCTCAAAGGTTGTTGTGCCATTAACTCTGGATGATGAGCTTTACTACTGCAAACACTGTGTTTACAGCAACCGATCTGTGGTGGGCGTTCTGGTTCATTACCAAAAGCGCCACCCAGAAATTAAGGTGACAGCTAAGTATATAAAGCATGCACCCCCTACACTTGGGTTGATGAAGCTCATGGATGAGTTGCAGATTGCACCTCCTAAACAGTTTATGAAACAGTTAAGCACCAGTGCAACTGATGGATCCAATCATTTGCATCCTAAAGGAACTACGGACAAGGGGGAGGGGGAGATGTTGTTTTTCTGCCAACACTGCGACTACGGGAACCGCACTGTGAAAGGAGTGTTGATCCATTACCAGAAGAAGCACAGAGATGTAAAAGCAAATGCAGATTTGGTTCGAAGACATACTGCTGTGGTTCGCAGTCAAAGAGAAAGGGCTCAGATGATCCAAACAGGAAGCTCCACATGCACTGCAACCTCAGCCAGTGACGCAGAGAAATCAAGAGCACTTAGATCGTTAAAGTGCAGACAGTGTGCCTACACATCTCCGTATGTGTATGCCTTGAAAAAGCATCTTAAGAAGGATCACCCCACTGTGAAGGCCACAGCCATGACCATCTTGCGCTGGGCTTATCAAGATGGGATCTTGGAGGCTGGTTATCACTGTGAATGGTGTATTTATTCCCATGCTGAGCCCAGTGGGCTGCTCATGCATTACCAAAGACGACACCCAGAGCACAACGTCGATTATGCTTATATGGCCAGCAAGTTGTGGGCCGGTCCTGATACATCCACATCCAAGCAGGTGGGTAACTCTGAGATAAAGCATTACCAATGCAGAGATTGTGCCTTTGAGGCTTGTTCTGTTTGGGACATCACCAACCATTACCAAGCTGTTCATCCGTGGGCTATCAAAGATGATGAGTCTGTTCTCATTGACATCATTAAAGGAAACCATGCATCAGATAAACTTGTGTCTTCAGCGGCAAAGGGAAATGTCTCAACATCCAGCCCGTTTAGCAGTCACCAGTCTGATGAAGGCACTGTGGAGATTAGTAGGTCGGCACCTGAACATCATCCCCATCTTGCCTTCTCCACCAGTTCCTCCCTATCAAACAATCCCTACCAATGCACTGTGTGTCTGTCTGAGTACAATAGTCTTCATGGACTTCTTACTCACTATGGCAAAAAACACCCAGGCATGAAAGTGAAGGCTGCGGACTTTGCACAGGAAGCAGATATCAATCCTAGTTCAGTTTACAAGTGCAGGCACTGTCCGTACGTGAACTCCCGCATCCATGGCGTTCTTACCCATTACCAGAAACGGCATCCTCTGGTCAAAGTTACAGCTGAAGACTTTGCTGATGATATTGAGGAGGTCAAAGACTTGGTGCCAGATGGAGACGAAAGATCCAAAAACCAGAGGCAGGGATATGGTGCCTACAGGTGCAAGATGTGTCCTTATACTCATGGGACTCTGGAGAAACTGAAGATTCATTATGAGAAATATCACAACCAGTCTGTTTCAGAAATATTTGCACCAACGCATGTGCAATCCTCCATTAGAAAAGAGGACACTGTTGCTGAATGCAGCGCTGGCAGTATGACTGAAGCATCAGAGAGATGCGAGCTTGACCTCACCCTCTCAGAGCTCTCAAAAGGAGAGAAACATACTGTGTTCAGATGTCAGCTCTGCAAATACTTCTGCTCAACCAGGAAGGGTATTGCTCGGCACTACCGCATCAAGCACAACAATGTACGAGCTCAGCCCGAAGGTAAGAACAATGTCTTCAAATGTGCTCTCTGTTCTTACACTAACCCCATCCGGAAAGGTCTGGCTGCTCACTATCAGAAACGCCACGACATTGATGCTTACTATACACACTGTCTAGCTGCTTCCAGGACCTTGGGTGAAAAACCAAACAAAGTGACTGTACCTCTGGCCTCAGAAGAATATAAGTCAGCAATGAGTGAGGAGCTGAGGCAAGCAGTTGACCGAAGAAAGTGCTCACTGTGCGCTTTCCAGGCGTTCAGCAGGAAAAGCATTATCTCACACTATGTCAAGCGCCACCCGGGGGTTTTTCCAAAAAAGCAATCCTCCAGCAAACTTGGACGTTACTTCACTGTGATTTATCCTAAGGATCCAGAGACACCAGCCGCTGTAGAGGATGTTGAACTGGTGGAAGTAAAATCAGAAGATAATGGGGGACATGTGAAAAATGATTTGGAATGGCCACAATTCAAGTGTATGAAGTGCACTAAGCTGACCTTTGACTCCACGGACCTTCTTGTCTCACATTACAATGATTATCACAGCAATGAGCTGAAGCGGGACTTTGTCACCATACAGAGCCCAGTGGAGGAAGGTGCTGAGCTCTATCAGTGTGCTTACTGTGAAATCAAGTTCCTGACACTTCCAGAGCTTAGCATCCACCTTACAAAGCACAACGAGATGTTTGAAAAAAGAACTGTGTGCCATGAACAGAGGAAGCACCTCCAGAACAGACGGAAATCCACAGACACACTTGAGACGCAACCAGAAAACAAGGTGAGCGCCATGATTTCGCTTTATTTATAATTGTAAGAGTTTACATTGCATGCTAAAACTGACCAAAGCAATTTTGTCTCTTTTACTTCACAGATGGATTGCTCAGCTGAAAAAGCTCCTATTGGCTACCGCTGCAACTTTTGTGTTGAGATCCACCCAACACTTAGAGCAATTTGCAACCATCTAAGAAAGCATGTTCAGTATGGTGAAGCCAAAGAAGGACACGTGGAGGTAAAAATAAGACCCTATTCATGGTTCACTTCCTTGCAGATGAATTATATGGAAACTGCATCACGGTATCATTTTATGTGGATATTTTTTCCATAAGCTACCATTATACTACCATGTGTGTGTATGTGGGGTTGCAAAAGCTTGTGATCATACTCAAGTTTTATTTATTGAAATAGCGGAAACTGCAATTAGATTACATTCAATTACTCACTCACTCACTCACTCATCATCTATACCGCTTAATCCTGTATTCAGGGTCACGGGGGCCTGGAGCCTATCCCAGGAGTGTCAATCCATCACAGGGCACAGACACACACATACATACACTCACTCATTCACACACTACGGGCAATTTGGGAACACCAATTAACCTAATCTACATGTCTTTGGACTGTGGGAGGAAACCGGAGAACCCGGAGGAAACCCACCAAGCACGGGGAGAACATGCAAACTCCATGCACACAGAGACGGGAATCGAGCCTGGCCGGGGATCGAACCCGGACCCTGGAGGTGCAAGGCGACAGTGCTAACCACTACACCACCGTGCCGCCATTACATTCAATTACTGCCACTAAAATAAAAATACTATGAATGCAATTATGAGAATATGAAAATAATATTTTAATCTGTTTTCTTCTGACAGCAGGGAGCGATGGAAGTTTCTGATAGCGTCACCAACGTCAACATGGAGGACACGGTCACCACAGACACAGTGACCAATGAGACAGAGGACAGCGTGCTGGTCACCATGGCGACAGGCATCACAGAAAGGGTTCCGGAATACCGGTGCGACATGTGCGATCGTGTTTTCATGTCCATGCAGGGACTCCGATCTCATGAACGAAGTCACTCGGCCACGGCGATGCTCAGCAGAGACGACAAGTACAGCTGCCAGTACTGTCAGTTCCAATCGGCTTTCAGGCACAAGTATGGCGTGAAATATTCAAAACACACAAGCAGTTTCTTTATCGTGTCAGCTAAATGATAGCATCGAGCCAACTTTTTTCACCTGCAACTATTAATTTATTTTTTTCATTTATTTTCTCTTTAGCCTGGATCGACATGTTCAGTCTCATCATGGACATCACAAACCATTCCGCTGTAAACTCTGTCCCTTTAAATCAGCCTACCTGAGCCGCTTAAAGAATCATTTGCACAAATCACATGCAGGTATGCACATACACACATCTGCACAAAAATATCATGCAAACACACACACACGACACAATCCATTCTTATTGTTGTTTGTTTGTTTGTTTGTTTCAGGTGAGAACACGTATAAGTGCATCTCCTGTCCGTTCTCGACAATGACGATCAGTCAGCTGAAGGATCACTCACTGCAAGAACACGGAGAAACTCTCACACTGCCTCGACTGAAAGCTCGAGCTGCCCTGCGCACCACACATACACTCACACAGAACAACGCGCAGCACACATCTAACGACGCTACCACCACTGGTATGTAGCAACACTGAACTCAGGTCAAAGGGCACAGATTAAGCCCTTCAATGGCACACACAGACATGCCTTACCTTTATGCAGCAGGTGTTAATAAGCTGAGATGGGGTGTAAATTGTGTACAGGGAGGAAAACACAATAAATCATTTACATTTTAGTACAATACTTGACACCCAAGGCTAAACTGCTACTCAACATAATAAACTATCTCAGTAGATTGGACACTAAAACATCAAATCTATACTAATCGAGTAGTTCAGGCTGCTGTCAGACAGTGGAACACTGCACTCTCTCTATGACCAAGGTATGTCCCTGAAGAACCCCCTGTAATCAAACAAACACTGACATGGATGCTAAAAGACACTCGTCAACACGTTTTATTCATGCACTATAATTTTAATTAGTACACTATAGTTTTAAGTACATGCTCTGTCCGTGTCTATCTCTCTCTTTCTGTTGCTTTCTCACTCTCTCCCTTTGTGTGTGTTCTCTCTCTCTCTCTCAGACTCTGTGGCATATTTGGAGCCACCGGATGTTCAGCAACAGTTGAGTCATTACCAGTTAGCATCTCGTAATCAGGCACCACCCACTCTCTTATCAGTTTCTCCTGGCCCCTCCCCATCAACAGGGGCAGAGACATTGGGGACAGCTGTGTCCCGCCCTGACGCCACCCTAACTTGTGAATTCTGTGAGTTCAGCTCGGGTTATATGCAGAGTCTGAGAAGACATTACCGGGACCGCCACGGTGGAAAGAAACTCTTCAAGTGCAAAGATTGTTCCTTCTTTACCTGCTACAAGTAACTACATTATCATAACCATAGTAGTCAAGATGATCACTGATTGTTTGAACGTTTTTGTTTTGGGTGGTTATGTTTGCCTTGACATTTGATCTGGTGTTTTATTTTGGTGTTTTTTGTGTCTGTTTTTGTGTTTGGTTTGTGGTTGGGTTTGCTTGAGTTTTTGATTCTGATGTTTTGTTGTAGTGTTTATTTATTTGGTGTTTGTCTTTCAGGTCCACATTCACATTGCACGTGGAGGCTGGACACAGCCCCCCCTCTGATGATGGATTGAGAGAACTGCGCTGTCCTTTCTGTCTCTATCACACCAAGTCCAAGAGTCACATGATCGACCATGTCCTCCTTCACCGTGGTATGGACACACCATCCACTATACCACCTTTCAGTACAGTGTTTTTCTCAATACTGTCCACTGCACCACTTTCCACTACAACACTCTAAACCACTACCCAAAACACCACTGTTCACAACCCCACTGTCCTCTGTACGACTGCACACTATACGTCCAACCACTTCTCCACTGTTTACTGCACATCTGTTCGCTAAATCTCAGTCCAGTACAGCGCCATCAAACTACACCACATTCTTCTTTACCACCATCCACTACACCACTTTCCAGTACATCACCATCCATTATACCAGCATTCACTAAACATCTGTCAACAACACTAATCACATCAACTCCCTTTTTATTCACCACTAGCACAGTGTCTACAAATAAAATTAATGCCAGAGAATTATTTCTCATACTGATGTTGCCAGCAGAGGGACAAACATTTATTTGTACAGAGTCCTTGTTGGGTCTGACCCATAATGCAGATCCTGGTGGAAATTATCATCTTGGGCTGTTCAATACATCATACCTAAAGCACCGCATTTGACATTGCTCTATCTGCTATGTATTTTTAATGGTCCCTCTCATTTTTTTCTAAACCTCTAAACACCTAGTGCAGAAGACAAATGTTGATCTTGTCCTTAAAATATAAATAAATGCAAGTCCTAAAGTTGGGAATGTATGATGATCACTTTTAATCTAGTGTCTAGTAGATGGAATTAATCTTTCGGCCTGACCCCAACAGTGGTAGCTTGGTGGAGTTTGAACCTGTGACCTTCTGATCAGTAGTCCAAAAATTACAATGCACCATTGTCTTTTACATACCCGGTCTATACCACCATCCACTACACATTTGTACACTATGGCACCATCATTCATTGCACTTTTGTCATCTACACCACCGGCTTCTATATCACCATTCACCACACATCTGTGTGGATCCTTTATACTCCTTTATAGTCATCCACTACAAGTACTGTAATACTGTACACTACTACTACGTCTACTAAAACTCACTATCCTTTACATTCACAAATAATCTACACATCTGTCCACATCTGCAACACCATCCATTACACCACTATCCACTATGTGACACAAGAATATCCCACAAAATTGACCATTCACTGCACTACCATCCTTTACACCACTATGCTTTTATCCACTGTCCACGATATGATGATACTGACAGTCATTTTTCTCTTTTTCCCCCCAGAAGAGCGAGTAATCCCTCTGGAAGTATCTCGCTCTAAACTGTCTCGTCACCTGGACGGTTTAATCTTCCGCTGTCATAAGTGCACGTTTACATGTTCAAATGGAGACAGTCTGCAGCAGCACATTGACAAACACAATGAGCCCAAACCATACGAGTGTCGACTGTGTTACTACGACACAAAACACCAGCAGCAGCTCGAGGATCACCTCCGAGACGAACACAAGGTCAGCCTACAGCCCCTATCCCAAACAGTACACTTTAACACTACATAGTTAAAGTGTGCATGTTGTGTCATGTCTTCGTCCTAAAACTAGAACACCAATTTTATTCTAAGATTGTAGCTTTTTTCCTTTCTGAATAGTGATGGGAAAAAAAGTATTTATTCAAGTCCTGTATTGTTAACAGGTGATCCGTAATTTTGAACTGATGGGTCGAGTTAATCTTGACCAGCTAGATGTTCTGAAAGAAAAAATAAACAGCGAAGAAGAAGAGGAAATAAAGGACGAAGAGGACGAAAAGGAGGAGCTGGTGACCATTGATGATGAAGAGCAAACCGAGGACACAGAAAGAGAAGAAGAAAAAGAGATGGAGGAGGAAGTATCAGCCACACCAGAAGAGAGTAAACAGGAAGCAGAGACGGCGGGTAAATACTGAACTTCATCAGTGCATTAAAATTACGTTCACATAACAAGGCATTAATGTGAATTATAGATTTATTTAACTTTTTAACACATGTAATCAGGAATGAAAAACTGTGAACCTGAAATGTTATAATAATTTAATTAAAGTGTATATACTCCTGGGTCCATACGTACTGTATTTGGACATTGATTTTCATCTTTTATTTTAAATAAAGCAGTCAAGTTTTATTTGAAGTGTAGACTTTCAGCTTTAATTCTAGGGGTTTAACAAAAAAAAAAGGGAATTAACTATTTGGAGATTTCTGCTCAGAAATAGGACAGAGATCACAGTATGGCAAAGAACTAAGCAGAAGTTCTTGAAGGACTGAGTCAGTCACCTGACTTCAAACCAGCTGACCATGCTTTTCACTTGCTGAAAGACAACACTGTCCCACAAACAAGCAGCAACTGAAGGTGGCAACAGTGTAGGCCTGGCTAAGCATTCTGAAGGGAGGAAACTAGGCATTTGGTATAAAGGATATGCATCCAAAGGATATATTCTTAAAAATCCTTATATTTATAATGAATGAATGCTGTTTAATTGCTTTTATAAAAAAAAAAAAAAGTGGTGTAAATGTAATTCCTGCATTATTTCTATTAAACCATTTCAATCAAAGCTGAAAGGCTGCACCTTTATCACATATTGACTGCTTTATTTCAAACCCATTGTGGTGGTGTGTTAGAGAAGGCGAAAATTGTGTCCTGCTCAAATGATGAGGGACTTAAGAGGTCAATTAAACCTATATTCCTACCATTAATTTCTTTTTTTTTTTTTTTTTTTTTTTTTTTTTTCTCTTCTGTCTCTCTCTCTGTCTCTCTCTCTCGTCTTTTCTCTCTGGTTTGGGATGGTGTGCTGTAACAGAAATGATGGCATGTTCTCCAAGTGGTGTCATGTGAGTTTTAGGTCAACTTTTTCTCTGTTTGAATACATGTTCTCCAGCCATGGCATGTGTGAGTGTTACTAGTCATGCTTATGTTCAAGTACAATAAAGCAATTCACTGTACAATATATATTAATAGCATTATTATTATTGTTATTATTATTATACACTTGACTTGAGATATATTTTCTTCTTTTCAGGACTGTTAACAGCAACATGAGAGCTATGAGCCCAGTTGCCTCAGTAACAATAACGGAAGGAGGCATTGACCAATCAGCTAACACTACAGAAGTCGAGAGAGTGTATCAGTCCAGCCAATCTGAGAGTTCTGTTCAGAATGAAGAAGATTGAGAGACCAAAAATGACATATAGAAATGTACTGTGTTATAATGGTGTACGGTTTGTTGTTTAAAAAAAAAAAAAAAAAAATAGGCTGCTTCATGGACACTTGATTTTAAAAAGTGAGGAAAAAAAGCAAAACTGTTCATGGTTTTGAAGCATTGTTAGATTTTAAGTGTTAAACATGGGTTCTATAGGTTGTGTTACATCCTAGCTGTGTGTTAAATCGCTGATCCTTTAAAAAGTGTGACTTGGTCCCATAGGACAGACGCTAATAATATATTGGTAACCAATAGTGACAAATCTGTAAGGGCTCTGTTCAGGTCAAATAAACACTTCCTGTGAGGCGACATTAAAGATGTCCGCCATTTTACTTTTTAAAAAAATCCTAAACCTGTTCAACCTGTTCATGCACGAGGCGAAATTCGGTCGATGATTCAGTCTCTTGGAATTGTGTTAAAGGAACAAATTGCATTTCAGCACCACAAACACCACGCTACATTAATACAGAATGTTATGTGATTTTAATCCAAAAGATAATTAATTGGATTAAGTACAGGATTCGAAACTATGGATATATTTTTCTTCAAAATATTTTTTGTAATGCAAATAATTTTCATTTTTTACTGCGTTTTCAAGTCCAGTAATTACTAGATTAGTTGGCACGATGGTTTTGTGGGTAGCACTTTCGCCTTGCACCTCCAGGGTCCGGGTTTGATTCCCGTCTTGGGTCTGTGTGCATGGAGTTTGCATGCTCTCCCCTCCAGTTTCCTTCTACAATCCAAAGATCGGCAGATTAGGCTATTTGGTGTTCCAAAATTACCTGTAGCGTATGAATGAGCGTGTAATTGTGTTATTTGTGTGCCCTGAAATGGATTGACAAAAGAATTACTAAAGGTGTTAAACACCACTGAACATCCATTTATTTATAAATACATATATTTGGCATTTTATCAACATGCATACAAAAAAATTGTTCTTGTGTATTTTAGAACACTGAATTTAACCATTCAATTTAACAATATGTTAAATGTATAATTCCATTTTTATGAGCCAAACTTTTTAGGCTTTTTATTAGAACCCCAAGGTTCTTTTAAACAGCTACATTTCTGTCCTGGTATTTTACTGCAACCCATAAACACTGCTATTTTTACAGCTTCCGGACAGTAGAATGACAGATATTCATCATTCAGCGACTTAAGTATGAAGCTGTGTAGATTCTGTGACATATGCCGTACAGATCGTGTGATTTGACCTGAACGCTGGCTTACAGATTCAATATTTTTTTACATTTTTAGCCTTGTGTTAATCTTTAATCCTGTAGCTGAATTCCTTCAGGAATAGTCGCCATCTTATTTGTATCAGACGTTTGTTGATTTTATTTTTATTTAACTTTTTAGTATATGGACAAACACTGGGCCCCAAAGTTTTGTAGCAAATTGCTACTGTAGTTTTATTCTATTTTTAATTCTTATTTTTATTTAGTTTCTGCTGCTTTTAAGGCATGTTCCTGCACTCCACCATGTATGAAAACAAAATACAAGGGAAAAAAAAAAAGAAACTGTCTATGTAATAACTTCAAGCACCTTTGACTCCATGGCTCCATTTCTTTTGTGCATGATTACAGGAAACAAGAACTGAAGGTTTAGCTATTTTACATCGAGCAGCTCGTCCCAACAAGCAATTATGACAATAAAAATATTGTTTTATTTAAATAATTGTTTTTATGCTTCTCCTTAAAGGAACAATGAATAGATTGTATGCGATGAAAATTGCTGCTCAAAAAAACCCTGGTTCTATTATTAAGCATATATTATTATATTATTATTATTATTATTATTATTATTACATATATTCATTTTGTCTAATTTAATTATGTAGTCTGTTTTGCTCAATTTCTTACGAATCACAATTTGGTGCAATTACAGTACAATACAGCTACATGTCTCAAACTAAGGGAAATGTTTTTGGGCAGTGAGATAAACTTTTGTCCTGTTCTACAGCAATCCCATAATAATCCCATAAAGAAATCTTAGAATAAATTAGCGATAAAAAAAAAAAAGAATAACCAAATTATAATAATTGACTCTGCATGTAACATTTTTACATTTGATAGTTTCACATAATTACATAATACAATTTTGATTTTGGCAGATGTCCTTGTGCAGTGAAAAGTGAAAATCATTGAAAAAAGTTGTTCTTTAATAATTCTTCACTTTTTTGGTAATGAAACAGATCAGGAGCTGTGATATCACTCAATTAAAAAACAAAATCTCCTACATTTAAATTGTCTTTCCTGCTTTGTCTAATTAGCAAGGAAGAAGAATCTAGGTATGTTCTAGGTATTCTGCTTTTCCCTTATTTATTCTTCTTTCATTTTTCTTTTTCTTTCTTTCTTTCTTTTTTTTACAGAAGCTTCATGTCAAGTGTTTGAGAATGTGGTGGGGGTTTTTCTGGTGTCGTCCATATTTAACAAAAAAAAGTGTGGTTATAGGAAATACTTTTTTTCTACCTTTAAAAAAATGTTTCTTTCTTTATAAGCAAAAACGTTTGTAAAAGACAGAAACCTGTTAAATTCTGAACACACTGGATTGTTGTACATATGATTTAGAATTTTGTTTGTTTGTTTGTTTGTTTGTTTTGTTTGGAGTTAGTTGGACAGTAGCCCCTCCATCTCGCCTTCTTCCTGTGAAACCCGTGATGTTGACTAGAAGTTTGTTGTTTACACTTTGATTTCTGGATATTCTGTAAATATTGTAATTCATCTGTTTTTTTTAACTTGTTAATAAAGTTATCAGATAACGAGAAATGCACAGGTCTGACTTAAATTTCTGTCTGACTTACACTTGGGTTTTAACAAATCACCAATTGTTATAGTTATAGAAGACATTTTACTTCTGACTTCCAGGGAAACTCCAGCAATTTCCTCATCCACCATATTGAATGAAAAATTTCCAACCAGAATTATTCAATCTGCTGGTCACTGGCTTGGTAAGATCTGTATTGGACTATTTGCATACAGACAATCGCAGAGTTCTCGGGAGTGAAAGTGGAGGTTAAGGGTACTGTTGGTGTAAATTGGATTCTGGCTATGCCTTTTTGTCACCCACATTAATCTGGGATTTAACTATAAAGATAAATCCCCACATTTCTTTGTTTCGTGTACAGTTACATGCAAAAGTTTGGAAGTGCTGCATCAAAGTACATATTTTTAAATTAAAAGAAGTAAAGTTAACCTCTGCATCAATTTTTTTTTAAGTAGGCTAACAAGCCTGGTTCTCCACGCTACAAATTTATATGCATAAAATACCCTTAAAATAGACTTCAAAGAATAAAAGTTATTGAAGAAGAACTATTTTGGACATTTGACCTTGCTCTTGCTTTGATCCTGTTTGGACCAATTTCAATATTTTATCAGTTCGTCTTCTGGATACAAGTATAATTTTATCTTAATACAACAAACATTCAACCTGTTGTTCTTGAGATATCCAACTAATGGAGAGTCTTGGATGGCACCCGGCTGGCAGACATGTGGATGATCCAAAAATATAATGCCACCTAGTGGTGGAGGTATATTTTTGTCTAAAAACTGTAATGAATTAATAAACAAATGTCATGTGCAAAAGATTGGACACCCTAAAAAGTCAGTACTTTGTAACGCCACCGTTGGCAGCTTGCAAAGGCTTTTTTCTAGCCAGGCAGAAATCTTTCTGTAAGATTATTCAAGTTATATTTCTTGCACCAAAGAATAGTATGAGATATTGTCTGACTGTCTGGCATGCATAACATGTTTAAGATCTATCCACAGAATTTGAATTACATTCAAGTCAAGGAACAGTTACAGCCCTTCCAAAAGCTTCAGCTTGCATTTGTTGTAGTTCATGCTGGAATTTGATGTACAGTACCCGCAGTACTTGAAAGTCTTGAAAATACTACTGTGAACAATTTGTATTTTTAATGTATTCTTGAGGAATAGTTCACCAGGCTTCCTGAAGGTGTTTTTTTTTTTTTTTGGCTCTTATTTTTGCCTATTTTTTGGCTCTCATTTTCAGTCCAGTCCCTGTACCTGATAAGTTTCATAGGAAATGTTTTTGTTCGCAATGACTTATGAATCATTCAAGCATAAAAAAGCATCTTAAGGCATGAACCGGTGAAAAACAGGTTCAGATGATGACAGATGATCAGGCTGGTGATTGCTGAATACTGAGTGGTTGAAAAAGACGAGGGGAAATGAGGTTGCTGCTAAGGTTTTTACACACACACACACACACACACACACACACACACACACACACACACACACACACACAAATATATATATATATATATATATTGCAGCCTGTCACATTAGATCAAATGTTCCCATTTCTTTAAATTATTTGACATGACATGACAAAGAAATAAATGATGGCATAAGACTTTTGCACAGTACTGTATGTTTTGGATTGTTGTCCTGTTGTAGGAGCTGGTCCCTTTACTGTGTCACTTTCTTGACTTACTGTCACATTTGCTTTGAGCATGATACATTCACCCCATGCTTAAAATGCTGATTGTGGTCTAAGAATTCTATTTTTAAATGCCTCTGGCTTAGTTACTTTTTTTTTTTTTTTGCATACTTCAGACACTGACTTGTGTGATAATATCACCAATAAAGTCTCCTTCTGAGGATTTTTCCTTGCAGATCATGTATCAGCCAGACCTTCCTTCAAGCCTTTGCTGCCTTTCCGGGTTTTGCATTGCCTTTCTGTCCAGCATATGGACAGTTCTATTTAAAAGTTTTATTAGCCTTCCACATCTAGCCTTGACCTGCACAGTTCTCCACTGCATTCCTCCACACTGTACTGTAGACATCAATTAGCTTAATCTTTGGATCCTCATTCATCTGCTTAGAGGAGCCCAAGGTTATTAATTGTGGAAAGTGTGGAAATTGTGGAGGTGGAAAGTGAATGTAATGAATTACATTTACTCGCGTTACTGTAATTGAGTAGTTTTTTTTGTGTACTTCTACTTTTTAAAGTAGTTTTTAAAATCTGTAATTTTACTTTTACTTAAGTATGTTTTGTTTGAAGTATTGTAATTCACTAAATTTTAAATCATATTCGCTACTGAGTAAAACAAATAAATGAAAATGCAAAAATTATATATATATATATATATATATATATATATAATTATATATGCATTTTCATTTATTTGTTGAATCGCAACGTTGCGCTCCAGACTCCACTCCAGACAAAATTAAAACGAAACTTTTAATACTCGCCTGTAAAGCCATTTATCAGGTGATTATGCATCATTACTACTAGCATAAAATAAAGACATAACTCAAATTGCATCCAGTCAGCCAGCTCATCTTATCATAAGAAGTGCTGGAAGACTCGTTGAGAATGGTCCAATCACATGAGCCCAAATATTTAAAAACAATATTGATTCGCTAAGAACAAAAGTGGGAGGGTCCAGGGCGCACAGTGCTGCGCCCGAAGGATGATTTGACAAAATCCAATCAGAGCTCAGCCTCAAGTCACATGCTTTTCAAAAATGTACAGTTGTGGCCAAAAGTTTTGAGCACAAATATTAGTTTTTACAAGGTTTGCTGCTAAACTGCTTTTAGATCTTTGATGTACTAAAATATAATTACAAGCATTTCACACGTTTCAAAGGCTTTTATCGACAATTACATGACATTTATGCAAAGAGTCAGTATTCTTCTTTTTCAGGACCTCTGCAAATCGACTGGGCTGCTCTCAATCAACTTCTGGGCCAAATCCTGACTGATAGCAACCCATTCGTTCATAATCACTTCTTGGAGTTTGTCCACCCGCCTCTTGAGGATTGACCACAAGTTCTCAATGGGATTAAGATCTGGGGAGTTTCCAGGCCAGGGCCCCAAAATTTCAACGTTTTGGTCCCCGAGCCACTTAGTTATGACTTATGCCTTTGCCTTATGCTCCATCGTGCTGGAAAATGCATTGTTCTTCACCAAACTGTTGTTGGATTGTTGGAAGAAGTTTCTGTTGGAGGGTGTTTTGGTACCATTCTTTATTCATGGCTGTGTTTTTGGGCAAAATTGTGAGTGAGTCTACTCCCTTGCAACCCCACACATGAATGGTCTCAGGATGCTTTACTGTTGGCATGACACAGGACTGATGGTAGCGTCACCTTTTCTTCTCCGGACAAGCCTTTTTCCAGATGCCCCAAACAATCGGAAAGAGGCTTCATCCGAGAATATGACTTTGCCCCAGTCCTCAGCAGTCCATCTGCCATACTTTTTGCAGAAGATCAATCTGTCCCTGATGTTTGTTTTTGGAGAGAAGTGGCTTCTTTGCTGCCCTTCTTGACACCAGGCCATCTTCCAAAAGTCTTGGCCTCACTGTGCGTGCAGATGCGCTCACACCTGCCTGCTGCCATTCCTGAGCAGCTCTGCACTGGTGGCACTCCGATCCCGCAGCTGAATCCTCTTTAAGAGACGATCCTGCTGCTTGCTGGACTTTCTTGGACGCCCTGAAGCCTCTTTTTGAACCTCTTTCCTTGAAGTTCTTGATGATCCTATAAATTGTTGATTTAGGTACAATCTTAGTAGCCACAATATCCTTGCCTGCAAAGCCATTTCAAGTCTGCCATTCTAACCCAATCAGCCTGACATAATGATCTCCAGCCTTGTGCTCGTCAACATTCTCACCTGAGTTAACAAGACGATTACTGAAATGATCTCAGCAGGTCCTTTAATGACAGCAAATTGACCGTATTGACCGGCCGCCACTGAATATTTCACTGTATGTTTGTGCACTCACCAGTAGTAGGGGCGTGGCTGCCATTTATTTTGGGAAGAGGGAATTTATTCACTTTTGTTGGTTAGGGAGCCAGAAAAGGTACCTGTATTTTTGTTTGCTTGTTTTTTTTGCAGATAATCTAGCTACTAAATATAAATACCCTTTTGTTTATTATTTTGGCCTGGGTCCACCTTGTATCTGCTCAACTTTTTTGAACTATGCTAGAATGCCTCATCCCACCCCCGCTGTTAAAAAAAAAAGTAACTTTTACTCTGAGTAATTTTTTTATGAACTACTTTTTACTTCTACTTGAGTAGATTTTTATAATGGTAACTTTACTTGTACTTCAGTAAAATTTCACTGAAGTAACAGTACTTTTACTTGAGTACAAAATTTTAGTACTCTTTACACATCTGGTTAATTGTTAGCAGTTTTGAAGGTTTGAAGAGTTTCCTAGTGATATTTCTTGACCTGAGTAATGAGTCCTAACAAGTAAATCAAGGCATAACATTATCACTGCATTAATATCTGCAGAAAATGCTATTAAAAAAAAAACTGAAGTTATTTTTACTTCTTTTACCTATGAAAATGAACAAAATGCATGATTTGGACAGAAGTGCACAAAGATATATAATCAATGGTACACTTTATAATTAAGGCCCTGGTTATCCTGCCTAATGTATTGTTATCAGCACTTGAAGAAGTTTGGCACTGAAATGTGTGGATTGGAGCCTCGGGGACACAGTGACGTGTTTTGGGGAATTTTTATCCGGGAAACCGTTCTGTTCCTGCAGGCCATCACCTCCCATCGCTTCTGCATCTGTCACCTTGTTAATCTGTCTTTCTGTTACACACACAAATACACAGTTATGGGGATGCATTGTGAGTGGGAACAGGCTGAACTGGATATTTATACCATCTAAAATATATACAAAAGGTAAATTTAAAAAATCCAAATTGACATATGTATAATGAACTCATGCATTTCTATTATTTCAGATAAAGATTTTTTTTTACCATAAACCAGTAGCTCTGTTTCTGATCTTCAAGTTTTATTCATTGATTTTCTATACTGCTTACATTGTACAGTGTAGCAGGGGGCCTGGAGCCTATCCCAGGATACTTGGACAGGGTGCTAATCCATTGCAGGGCACACAAGCAATCACAAACTTATTCACACACGATGGGCAATTTGGAAATGCCAATTAGCCTAATTTGCATGTTTTTGGGCTGTGGGAGGCACGCAGACCCAAGGTGGGAATCGAATCCTTGTCTGTGGAGGGGCGACACCACCTTGCCACCTTTATTAATAAAAATGTTTTGTAAATGTAAATTTCAGAGTTTTCTTTGCCTGTCCCTTAGGACGTTGTATCTACAAAAACTGCACAAATTTTATACAATAGTTTATCACTTTCAGGAATACTTAAAAAAAAAAATTCTGATGAGTCTCTGGTACTAGGCTTACTGTATGTCTGTTCAGGTAAATGCATATATGCCCTACGCATTGTGTTGTTCTACAGTAGTCAGTGTGTCTTCCTGCATGCTTTGTCCTCTTCCAACCATTGCTTTGTAAAAAAAAATATTGTAGTTCTATTCTTTTTGAAAAGTGTGAAATTTGTTAAAGTTGGTGTTTTTGTTACAGGCATACTTCAGAGCAAGGTTTTGTACTGTTCCACTGTCTAACTTTGTACTGTTCAGGGCTGGAATGTTGTTATCTCAGACTGACAGAGAATGCGGTTCAATTTTACACACCGTCAGGGATTCTCCATCAGTGTCAGTAAGTAATATAATTGATTATACAAGTGAGGAACCTGCAGCTTATCCACACTATCAGTGTTGTTGGTGCTTCACCTTGGCTTAAACACATATTGTCAGGGAGAAGTGAGAGGATGCAAGTGCAGGTAAAAGCACAGTTTATTTCAGTTTATAAGTGGATCTGGCACACAAAAAAATAGGAAAATCCAAGATCAATCAAAAAATGAACGAAATCATACACAATTGATTCAACAGGAAAAAAAAGGCTTTGTAATATTTGGATCACATTTACTGTACTTCACAAATGTTCCGTCCCGCTCCGTTCTAGTTGTACGCAGTGGCTGGCATGGAACTCATCAAATGGGTCCGTTGTGTGCTGAGACCCAACTCTGTTTCTTCTTGTCTGTATTCAATTCAATTGTATTATTATTATTATTATTATTATTATTATTATTGTCTTGTTTTCATATTTTTTTTCTGTATCCCTCCCAGTGAGCTATTGCAATCTTCTATGTCTGCACTTATAGTCTAGGATGGCTCTTATCTTAAACAGACTGGGGTTAAGGGCAGGGGTAGCTCAGTGGTTAATGTATTGGACTACGGTTCAGAAGATCCCAGGTTCAAACCCCACAACCACCAAGTTGTCACTGTTGGGCCCTTGAGCAAGGCCCTTAACCCTCAATTGCTCAGATGTAATGAGATAAAAAATGTAAGTCGCTCTGAATAAGGGCATCTGCCAAATGCCTAGATGTAGACTGACCCTCAATCTGGAGGGGTTCTGGCGGGGAGCCAAAAGAATATTTTTCATCCAATAATGGTCTCAGTTGAAAGATATGGAAAGTGTTAGTCGGATGTAGCGAAGTAATTTCAGTCCATATGTTACCTCATTTATCCTTATTTAAAGGATCTTGTATGGTCTAAAATACTTCCAATACTTGACCTCCCAGTTCATCAAGTAGTCTTCCCCGATGTTGATCCTTTCTTTACTGTTCAGTTTGCTGGTGGGTTTGTTCCTATATTTCTTTGCTTTTTTGGAACCATTCGCCTACTTGGTGGAATCGGTGATATTCACATTATATGGGAATAGTGGTGGTTGATACACATTGGAACAGGGTTATTTCTATTGTGGAATGGGTGAGGGAATTCTTTGCAAATTCTGCCTACTGGAGAAATTGGCTGCTTTTGCAATGACATCCACCTTCATTGGTTTTGAACGTAAAAATCACAAAAATTATGTTAGGATAACTTATATTAATAACCTCAAAACAATGTTGCAAATACAAATTCAATATAACAGAATTTCAGCACTAATTTGCCATTGCCCCTTAATTTAATAACAGTTCAAAAATACAGACAAGAGACAACAACAGCTTCCCACACATTGTGTGTGTATCTCATATCTGACCACTGTAGCATTATCTCTCTGTTCAATTTTGTTTTAGAATTGTTTCTTGCAAAGTGCATCATTGCTTCGACATCAACAAAACCAGTAATAGTGATAGCATCAGCAAGGGGTTTTACTCACAATTTAGACAATTGCTCACAATTTAGGCATGTTGCACTCATATAGTGCAGCTACACTGCAGTATCCCATATAGCTTTGCTAAGTATCTACACTACTGTACTGTAATATAGGCTGCAAATGGCAATGTCTGGTTTTACAGAATGAAGCTCAGAACGTAAGGGTTTGTTTTTCCTTTCGAATGCTCCCAATTTAATGTTTTGGCAAATTGCAGTTGTCTAGCATTTTTACTTGGAGGAGTTATTATGTGACACTGGCAGTTTGACAAAGCAATATACAGTATGTGCAAAGGCACTCAGGTTTCTCACTGTTGAGACCAGGCTTTAAATCCTATCCAGGCCACTAGCTTAGCTGCTGAAAGAAATCATCTTCAATGAACTTTTTATGAATATATTTCATTTGGGAGACAAAAATAAAATGCTATCAATTTTTGTTGGTTTAAAGTCATATTTGCAGTTATGTCTTGGGGTCATTCTTTCAATTTTATCATGTAGTTAATATTGGTCCGATGTCATGCCACCAAATAAATTCTAAATTAACAACCCAACTTACTGTACCAACCTAAACTGTATGTTTTGACCACCAAAAATCCTGCTGGGTAGATGACATGAGTGGCAGAGCACCACGCCACTTTGATCTGCATGGAAGAATGATCAGAAGGATACCTTATCTTTATCATAATCACAAAGGACAGTAAATGAAGTACATAAGACAACATCAAGACAAGCCACATGCATTTTGCATTTTGGAAACTAGAAAAAAACAAGTAACATATGATGCAAAGAATACCTTGCTAATTGTTAAACCTGAAGACGATTTTGCATGTTTGATAGCCAGTGGTATAGGAAACATTGCACAAATAGATGGAAGTTCCAAAATTGGAATGGATTCCAGTACATATCAACAAATTCAAATGGCCCAACAATATCTCAGAACGAGATGTATTCTCAAGTCATATTAAGTGTCTTTTGTTATTTCAATCATACACAACTTGTACAGTACACAGTGAAATGAAACAATGATTACTTAGGACCACTACATAAAACAACCTGGAGGAAACTCACCATTCATGCAGGGAACATGCAAACTCTAGTCTATGAGCAGTTTAAGAAATATATGTGCAAAAGAAATTTTATCAGTATGAGTGTGTGAAACTTGAATGTTCAGGGAAATGAAAGATTTGTGAACCTTTTTTTCATTTTTAAACTATTTTCTCTGTGAACCATACTTGTACACATGCCTACAACACCAGTCTCATGTTGGGTGTCTTTCTGACCTACAGCATAGACTCCCTCCCTCTTTGGCTGGACAGGAAGTTAACTACGGCCATCTGCATCCCTGGCCTGTACCTTGACTTAAATTTTAAGGGTTGGAGCACCAGATACCAAAAAAGTGATTAACATCATGAATGCAGTGGATCAACTGGAGTGAGTTGACCACGAACAAAAGCTCTCCCTAAAAGGTAACAGACGTGAGAACTGTCCACTTGATGGCCAGACATTCTTTTTAAATAGTGCTATATTTGCTCTTTTGCACTGAGAACTGTACAGATCCAGATGCTGTAATTCCACCTGCCCAACTGCACACTTTTTAGGGGTTACTGTTTTTGCCCATCTAAAGGATCTCTTGATCAGCATGTACAAAATCTCAAGGAACCCTTGGATTCTGTACTTGCTGCTGACAGTAATTGCAATAAATAATTGTCATCTAAATAGGAAACAGCATAGCCGTTATATGGATGGAGAATGCTGTGCCTGAGATGTTGGAAAGTCACAGGTTAGTACAACCAGTTAAAGGCAAAAACACATTAGAAAATTCCTTTTGCTATGTGGCAACCTCTCTCTGTACAGTGAGAGATGGTCTCCACAGGGAACTTGGGATGAGGTTTTCATGGATTTCAAGATTAAAATGGTAAATCTGAAGTAAATCACCTCCATCTGTTCAACTTAGCTCATTGTCAACTTCTCCAGCTCTACATGTGGTGTAAAGACTGGCCATGTTGCAAGTAATTTGGAGCTTAACGTGGGCAGTAAAATGGATTGCCATTCTTGTGCCTATAGCAAATTTTCCTGTGTACTGACTTTGACAGAAAAGTGCTTTCACAACACTGCATGCAGAGACCTTATGCAGAGTCACTGCTTCCGGGTTTTGAATTGTGTAGTCCACCAAGACTAGCATAAACTGATGCTCATGTGCAGTTTGGTCCAATGACCCAATAAGAAGGCAAATTATTTCAATAAGAAATATAGAGAGTACGAGAGGATGACACACTGGATATACCATCAGCTGTTTCTCTGCCAACCAGACAGCCTTCAGCAACACCGTAATGTGACACTGAATAAACTTGGAGGTTTGTGGCAGCAGCTTGACAAAAAATTAGTTCAGTATCACCAGGTAAAAAACTCCCTTTGTGGTATAGCCCCCAGTCACAGCAACCCCATCAACAGGCATCCCAAAGCTGCTGGCAAAAGGGAATGGCTGTGGCTACGTATAAGGCAGCATGAGGAATCAAACTCTCTGTTGCCCTGTTGTGTATCTTGCTCTGCAGCATTGCCTTTTTTAAGGGAAGGGTATTCCAGCAGAGGCCAAGCTACCCACTGAGTCTGAGGCTAACATCACGTTGTTGCTGCATCCTCAGGGTTGTCATTTTGGCCCATTTACTTTTAGCATAAACTACCTGGGGGTTGGGAGGGAGGGGGGGTGGGGGTAAGAATACATGCGCGATGATAGTTTTGCCTTCTTTTATATCTATAAAAATAACTGTCACACCCTCTGTGCCACCACCTAGTGGTTTTCTGAAGAGCGATTTTGAAACTCAACTGTGGGAGCTCTGGCTGTCGATATATCTTGGCAGGAGCTGATCTTATCTAAACCCCTGTTAATCCATAAATTGATGGAACAAACAGAGCCTGGCTGTTGGTTGGAACATACCTACTTACCTCAGTTATCACAAGCTAGCTATCTTAGCTTTAGCTATGGTTGCTGACCGCTCCGTAAAATATGCAATCGTCCCTTAATTGGATGCTCTTTGTTCAGTATTTTTGAGAGTGAAAGTGAAATCTATGAGAAAGAAATATTACAGGTCAGAGTACTAAGACAGGGTGGTTTATATGAAACAGTCAGTGGACAGAAGGAAACCCCTCCTCTTCCTCAGCCTGTCTGTTGTCTATCATGTTCTCTAACAAAACAGATAACAGAGAGTGTGCTTCTCATTGGCCAGATCTCAAACCAGGAAGACATCTTGAGAGAAAAATAAAGGCATGAGAAGCATCAGAATGATGAAACCATTTGTGTGATCGATTTTCTATTGCTTGATTACACATCGCATCTTTTCATTTCACCATGTGGATTAATGAACCCCTGATTCTAGTTTGTGAGCGAGACAGGGGACTGACTGGGAAGGTCTCACACTCAGAAATGCGAGATGGGGGAATAGGGAGCAAGTCTATTTCACCTCAGGTCAACTGTAGGGGGAAGCAGGAAAGCAGGGAAAAAGTGCCCATCTAACTTTGAATGGCAATGCAATTAGTAATCCATCCATTAATTAATGAAATCCATCCATTAATTAATCTAGGAGCCTCTGTAGTCCAACTAGGGACCGTGGAGGCCAATGGTGACCATTGTATTTATTCTCATTTTTACGACCATGGTAGGACCTCTGGACAACATTCACACACCATGGGCAATTTTGGAATGCCTATTAGCCTAATCTGCATGCCTTTGGACTGTGTCAAGAAACCGGAGTACACAGAGGAAACCCACCAAGCACAGGCACAACATGAAAACACCATGCACCCAGACCTCGAGGTGGGAATCGAACTAGAGGTGCAAGGAGACAGTGCTAACCACTAAGCCACCATGCCACCACACTATGAAATGCCATGGAATAAACTACAGTTGGCAGTAATATAACCAACCTATTGGATTCCAACGTCTGTTAAGCAACAAAGAAGAAGAAGAAACCACAGATCTGTAATAATACTGTAGATATATTGTGTACTATACAGTTTCACATACTTATTTCATCCTTATGCTTTGTGTGAATCATTAAGGATAATATATTTCTCGTCTACATTATATTTCTCGTCTACACACCCCCAAGGTGAAATGGTGTAGCGTCCTGATACTCATCAAATAAAAGCAATAAAGAAATAAATAAGAAAATGTTAAATCCATTGGGATCACATTTTAGCAAAAAAAGAGAAACAGGGAAACGTTAGGTAGCAGTGATCTCTTTATAATATTATGTGCATAGTAAAAAATAGGCAAATATAAAACGTTAACTTATCTTCTTGTCTTACTAGCTTACTTAATATTAGATATGATTTTAAATTTCTTCTCATAATTTCACATTAGCAAAGTTAAGGCAAAAGTTAAAGATGTGTAGTCAGGCAAATCAGTCTGCAATAACCAATAGATACACTGTGAATATTTTTGCTACAAAACTTGATGTAAACCAACCGAGTAGCAAATATTATTAACTATTTTATTAATAGGACATACATGTGATACATAACTTTTACAAATATCTTACATGTCCAAACAGCTTATATAGATATACTGTAGAATGACAAAATAATATACGAGAGGTGTTCAAGTCAAACCGAGACAAGTGCTGGAATTTCTCATGAATAAATCAAAACAAATAAAAACCAACTATACCCCTCAAAAAGGTAACACTTCTCCTCCTTCCACCCTTCCCTTATTTCCATTTGACGGAGTTGCCAACCCTAGCTTTAGTTTATATAATATGCTAAAGTGGCTAATGTTCATTTATATGCTAATGTTACTTTACATTTGATTGAACTCCGTCATTCATGCCCTACACATCGTCCCCTGAATAAGAATGCTCTGCAAGGTCTAAACAGCTGAGAAGTCAGGTTCACTGATTCCACTTAGCTGGATACCTGAAGCGATGCATATCAGACAGCTAGCAGTTTGATGCTTGAAATGCGTCTATCAATCATGCACCTAATTATTCAGAATGCCATGGCTTAATGTACTTTTAACTTATCGAACGCATAAAAATTCACACTGTATCGTGGTCATTTATGGGAAATCTAGCTATGGAGCCTTTTTTTTTTTATCAGGGTGCAAACATTTATTTCTGTTGTAAAGTAGGAAATTTTTTAAAACCCAAGCAGCACAGATCTTTCTCAGAAACTATATATATATATATATATATATATATATATATATATATATATATATATATGCACACAAGTGTGTTTTTATGCTTTTACAGGGAGGCTTCCAACATCAAACTGTGCACTTGAGTTTTGTAGGACAAAAATTATCATTACTTTTATAATGTGTACATTTTTACCACTACCGAAATATGGGAAATATGTTGCAAAAATGTTGAACTCTCAAAATTAGCACATTATTATTATTTCGTTCATAAAAACAACAAGAAAAACATGTTCTCAAATGTATCTAGACTATTTATTTGCCTATTTGACACATTTTTTATTCTTTGCACAGTCATGTATGTATAGTTGGTTAAAATAATATACAATTCATGTTTATTAAAAAATAAAAACCCAGCAAAACAAAAAAATGGCTTAAATACTGTGGAATCTATGGCGATTGACTCACTTTTAGAGCTAACTACTAGTGGTCATTCAAGAAACTGTTTTGGCAGTTCCGAAGAACTGGAGAGTATTTGGCGCATGCGTGTAAGGGCCTCTGATTTAGCGCATGCGTGGTGTGTTCCTGGTTTGTTTATGCGCTGCAAAAAAGGCGAGAGTGTAAATGGCGGCGAGCAGGCTGTGATGAGCTAGCGAAAATAGCCCGGACTCATTGTCACACCTTGGGAAAGATCATAGTCTCTCCGCGCACGCTCGCGAAAACCGCTCAAAATGCAGATCACACTGAAAACCCTGCAGCAGCAGACGTTTAAAATCGACATCGACGCGGAGGAGACGGTGAGAGACATTCACTCGGCGGAAGGGCTCAAGACACGGGGCGCCAAAGTTGGCTTGTACCTATATGCTATGCTAACGTTACACATGTTACCAAGGAGTCTGGGCTCGTGACAGCTATACGACGCTAAACTACTCCAGATATTTAAACCGAGTACTGTTTTATTTTTTTATATTAAAATTATTAATGAATGATAAATAATGGCTAACGTTTAAAACGGTTTATTTATCAGAGCAAAAAGTTGAGAACGCCCGCACAGAGATGCTAAGCTAACTAGCCACCTCGCTCTATAATCCACGTTAACATGATGGCTAACTAGCATGTCTGACGTTAGCGCTTGGTATAGATAATGAAACTGGTGTAAACGTCATAATGTAGTCTGGGAAGCAAACCCTGGTGTGGTATTTAATTCAGTTTAGTGTAATCTTATCCCTAACAAAAGTAGTCCCAAGTTTATATTAGTTAGTTTTCTATCCTGCCCTTCGGCTAATTGAATAGTCTGACGTTCAGGAACAAACTCCGCATCCATTAGTCGTTAGGGAAACACATTGATTAGCATGCTCATTCATTAAATTTAACACATTTTTCCCATATACAAAAACAATTTTAAACTTATCTGTGAGCACAGGGCTCAGGGTTGTGCCATCTGGCTAATTTGTTAAGTTAGCGTTGCTAGCATTGCGTGGCCTGCTGAATCACACGCAAGTTAGCATTGTAATTAGCGAACTTAAATCCGAGCATTTGTTCTTGTTTGTTTTTGTTTTTAAGCGCATCATGCAATATGGGTTTGCTTATTCCATGTTGTAAGTCAGTTGCCCCTGATACGGAGCACCGGTTGTCGGTTATATCGTTTTTATGAAAACTTGGGGGGAATAATGGTGATAGAGTTGAGCTCGGGCCTGAACCCGTGCAGCTGCAGTGACCGTACATCATTTTCACACCCATCTGCACTCGGAGACCCTGTCCTTTTCCATTAGATATTTTTTGTATAACTTTATCATACCCTACTGTTTCTGATCGATTAGAAGTCGGTGATTACTTATCTATAACGGCAGCTCCGTCTGTAGTGCAGCAACATCAAAGGGTTACATTTAATGAGCTCATTCTGATATGGTGTCCAAAAAGTCTCCATCTATAGTGGAAAAACTTTTTAAATAGCACAATGTCTTCCAAAATATTTCATAATTTGATTCACGTAAACATATGTTTTAAGATGCCTCTCTTTTAAAATGCTCTTGATAAAACAAGAAGAAAGAAATGGCATATTAAAGACAATTTTGGGGCTTGTGGCTTTCACATGTCATTTAAAGGAATAGATTTTAAGGGCATTACATGCAGAACAGCAGATTTGTTCGGCATGAAATCAACACCTCAGTGTGTGTTGACACCATCATGTTTACATCATGATATAGAGAATGTTATTTTAATAAATAAATTTGCTTTTTTCCCCCCTCTGTGTATGGAGACTTTTTAAACACTGCAGTAACACCTAATTTTCAGAGACCCTCAGAAACTCCATGTCATGATATTATTTTTTGTGTGTGTAAAGAAATGTTTAACTTTGTGCAGTCTCCAGGGTCAGTGCTTTGGTAAAACTCAGTTGGTTCTCCAGTGATAACTGTAAACAGATTAATAGTTAATAGTAATAAAGTGTTACTGTGGAAAATTTGCTTTGTCATGACCGGAATAAAAACACCTGAACAATGCTGTGCTGGAAAAAAAATAGTCACCTACCACTTGGTTACAAAAAGTTTGCTTTATCACACACCTTCGTCACTCGGTATTTAATGACGGCACAGCTCTGTGGCCTAAGGGCATGCAGACTTTTGCAGTATGGCATATATATATATATAATTGGAACACAATTTATAACTCGGTGTCTTTTAGTTGCTAAATGTAACCAAACAGAATGAGGGCTAAGTGCCCCTGAGTTAAATCAAATCCCTTCTACATTCAGTGTGTGTGACTTGCACAGAAACATGAGCTGTTTTTTAAGCTGTGTGGTCAGCATTTTTTTCTAGTGCACTTCAAATATCTATCTGCTGTATAGTCAGGTTTTTAGTGTGTAGTGTTAGACTGAAGTGCTTAGTGTGTGATAAAGGCATAGCTTCCACTATGCACACAATATACTATCCATGATACCAATATTTTGTGATTGGTATAATGTATTGGGGCATGTGTTTGTGTATGGTTAACAACAGTCATTTTTATGTCCATGTAGTGTATATTGAAATGGTTAAAAATATACAAATTACTTGTATAAATTTTTTCTCTGCAGACCTAATCTAATTTTTTTCTAGTTCAATCAATTTTGATAGAATGTCTTGGGGCATAAACCAAATTTCAATGTAAAAACATAAAAACCTAGTACCACAAAGGTGAAATTCATAATAAAACACCAAGTTAAATAGCTTGGCATAATATTACAGTGGATAAATTTTTTATAAAGTAATGAAGCGACAGTGTTTTTGGTATAATAAATTATTTGTGTAACTGTCAAATCAAGTCAACTTGCTGCAATGTCATGGTGTGGCATAACCAAAATTTATGGAGCCATTTTATTGATCATATGCATGACGTCCACATGACAGGATATTATTTTTCAAAGAGGACCCATGATTGCTATAACTGCTGCATGCCAAGGCCGGTATCTGTCTTTAGAGTATGAGATAAAGTACACTTTTTGGACATTTTAGTTTGGAATAAACAGAGAAATTGATGTTTACGTTTGATGTTATGTTTGATTTGTTTAGATCAAGGTCAGATGCACAGATGTGACTCATACCATCTTTCTGTTAGAAGACTTTTTTCATTCTTCAAATGAAAAATAGTTTGTTAATCACAGCTTTATTATTGGCAGAACTTACTATGTAAATAATATTTACGTGTTGTGTTATATTTAAAACAAAATGGTAATTTTTCCACAACTTTCAGTGCATTATAAGAAAATGGTTAGGGATTTGTGCTGCTTGGTGTTATTTCATGATTATTAAAATATAACCAATCTCCTTTTTTTAAGTCATAAATTTCAAACAAGAAAAAGTCGCTTTAAAAAATACATATCCTGATGCAAGTGCCTGTTCCCTTACCAAAAGACATGAGACATGGTTCTGTTCGATGTCTTTAAAAGTTAGCCAGAGGAACTGAGTGTGAATGCGGGAATAGAAATAACAGTTTTAAAATTTTTGTTTTCTATTTCATATGTAGTTATCAACAGAAAATAAAGAAAAGATGGGTAAAAAAAAAATCAAAAGCTCAGCTTACAAAAAAGCAGGTGAAGGGAAAATTTTAGAAAGTACCTGGGAACCCACAGAGAGAAAATAAGTGTGCTTGCTAAATATCAATTAAATTCCATTGTCTACAAACATATCAGCAAATGAGTGAATTCAGCATGTAGTCAATCTCAAGCTCATGCAAAATACCCTTGATGATCACAAATATGTGCGGCCAGTTGAGTGAAAAGTAAATAAAGAACAAAGCGAGTGAGATAATAAAATCTGGACTTTGTGAACTACAGACAGCAAAGTGCTTACAGAAATGCAAGAAAAACAGAAAACACGAGGCAGAAGAGAGACTGAAAATGTCAACAAACATTAACAAACTATCTTTAACTTCATTAGCTTTTGACTGCAAAAATGTCACAATGTGTGACTAGTTTGTCAATTGATGTAAACAGTATTTTTTATTTATTTATTTTTTTTTACAAAAATATACTTTCCAGGAGATTTTATGTGAACTAAATTATAAGCCTCTGTCAGAGTGCAATCCTATGACTGTATCAGGTTTCACAAAATCTGTCAAGTAATGTTTAGGAAACAATTGTACCTTTTGCTTTCTGTCTGTCAATATTTGGAAGAATGTATAGATGTAAAATTCTGATATTTAAAATAGAACATTGATTTCATATGTACACTTTCATATATTTCATACAGTATGTTAGAGAAAGAATTGCATAAAACCAATACAAATGTGTCCACAAAACCTCTAATCTCTCCCGGTTTATTTTCCAGGTAAAGGCGTTAAAGGAGAAAATTGAGAATGAGAAAGGCAAAGAAAGTTTTCCTGTAGCTGGACAGAAGCTGATCTATGCAGGTTAGTCTTTTACTGTGTCTGTGTGCTGAGGGGAAAAAGTGTTTGGAGTAAATAATGTAAATTTTTTGTATGAGAGACACACATGGAGACTGATGGAGTATGAAAGCTACACAGACATGGACAGTGTGTTTACATACAAAATTTGCCGCTCTGAATTGCAAAGAATTAACTGTTTATGCACATACTCACCATCGATTGCAAAGGGATTACCAGCTTTCTTCATATAAATTAACATCAGAGAGTTTTTCTTTTTACTGGAACTTTTTAGGTTCTGATTGAAGAAACATTCCTGTTAGCAGATTATGTGCTTGTAAACATTGCCGTTAATAGAGAAGGAGAGAGACCATGAAATAGGGATTGTGACCAAGAAAGCAGTGGGGAGAATGAGAGAGTGAGACAGGAAGAATTACAGTGGGTGAGAGACAGGCAGGGATGAAAATGTGGCTGATAAATTGTTTAATCATTTCTTATGATTTGCTCTGCAGGTAAAATCCTAAATGATGACACTGCACTGAAGGAGTATAAGATAGATGAGAAGAACTTTGTGGTTGTCATGGTAGCAAAGGTAAGAAATCAGTCTCTCTCATCAAATTGAATACTTTTTTATTCCATTAGTAATGAGGAGAGTAGAGCTGTAGTGTTCCTTACAGATTTAAGGAAAAATGTAATGTCTATGTTGTTCCTTTTTTCAAAACGCGTTGGATTAAAGGCATCTATGTGTGAAGTGTTAGTTATCTATCTGTTGTTTAGCACAAGTCATTGGGCTAAAATATCCAACACAATGGATTTAGTGTCTCCGCATGCCTCTATCAGACTCGGGCAGGGGTATATAAAGTCTAATATTAAAGGTTTTTATTAGCTTTGGCTGTTTTCTAGAACCGCACCAACACTATTTAAGACAATTTGTGCTTTTATAATTTTTTTATTTATTCTTAATATTATCTCTGCCTTATGTTTATTAACAGGTTAATACTCTTGGAATTTTAGTATAAAGCATCTCATTGGATAGGTATAATGCTGCTGTTACAATAGCTGCCACTGTTCCAGATTCTCTAAAACATGGTCTACGTTTAAGACTTTTCATTTTGTGTTCAATGAGTAACTGTAAATGTATATTTACTGTAAATGGTCTTCAGCCTAAAGCTGCTCCTGCAGCTGCTCAGTCTCCAACAACTGCAGCGTCATCGAGTAGTTCCACTTCTAGCACTACGACTCCCACAATCCCCCCTGCTGCTGCTGCTGCTGCCGCCGCCACTACCACAACCACCACCACCACCACCACCACCACCACTGACATCACATCCGAAAGCAGCGTCAAAGAGGAGAAAGCAGCAGAGGAAAAACCACCATCTTCTACACCTGCCAGGTACATTACGCACCTCACACACCCATCATATACTAGTGATGACGTTTCACATCTCTTTCAATAAACATGCTCAAATCATATCCTTTACCATGTAACTGACAAAACCCTTAGCCACAACACACACGCACAGTACATTAAATGGATAAGTGCTGGATGTCTGATGTGTTTCTGTCTTTATTTTGTAGTTCTGGTATCCTGACAAACGTCAACATATTTGAGGAGGCGACTTCCGCTCTGGGTAATGGTAGAGCTTTTACAATTAGGTTATTTATTGTGCACATGGATGAAAATTTTAATATAACATCTATATAATAACATTATAGTGAATTAAATGATCCCAATTAACATTATTTGTAAGGTTTTTAGTTTGCCATTATATCGAAAAACATATTTTTTATTGTCTTGATTACTTTTCATTAGCCAACATCGTTGGTACTGATGATGCATAATCCGAGGAATGTACTTGGCTTATTTAAAGCTTTGATAGGAAATAACAGAGGACAGCATTTAATATCAAATGAGAGGTGTACATTTTGATTTTATTTGCTATAATAAGGACAATTGTTTGTGTTTTTTTGACAGTGACTGGACAATCGTATGAAAACATGGTGACTGAGATCATGTTAATGGGCTATGAGAGGGAGCAGGTGGTGGCAGCGCTGCGTGCCAGTTTCAACAACCCAGACCGAGCTGTTGAGTACCTGCTCACGGTGAGAAGGGTGTGGCAGGGAAGTGGGGTTCTACAAGGGGATGCGTGATAAACAGATTACAGACAAATTGGTGACAAGCAGTGAAACATAGAGCAATTAGGAATAAAGGATCTGAAGAAATGAGTTAGATATGATGGAGATCTTTATAAAGGGATTGGGAGTGCTGGGGTATAGAGTGATGTGGAAGGAGAGAAAGTTCATGATGCAGTGGGAATAAGAGAGGATAATGGGGGAGGGATGGGTGTTATGGCGAGATTAGAAATGAGGGAGGCATTATAATGGGATTCGGAATATGGACGAGGTATGTCATGGTTGGGAAGAAGGGAGAAAACAAGGTATTTGAGAATGAGAAAGGTAAGGAAATGATTGATAGTATAATGAATAGAGGGTTTATGGAATGTTAAATTTGCTAATTTCTAGATTTTATTAATGTAGCAGCATCATGAAATTAAGAATGAGGGGTGATTGAGTAAAGATTGGGAATAAGATGGGGGTTAGGAATGAGTTTCTGTGTAGAGTATAAGTAAATGGAATTATGGTAATTGGGATTGATGTAGCAATTAAGGACGGTAGGAATGAGGTATAGATCATAGAGGGATTAGTGATGAGGAAGGGATTACGGGTAGATTAACAATGAACGAGATTTTATGGGGATTTTAAGAGTGAGGAAAGGATTGTGAGGGACTGGGTATGAGTTGGGTGTCATGTAATCTTTTGGAATGAGGAAGAGACTTGGAATGCTGTGGATATCTAAAAAAGGAGGGATTGTGGGATTAGGTGTGAAATTAATAAAATTAGGGTGATTGAGAGTGAGGGATGAGACCTTAGGGATGATAAAATGAATTGTGGTGTGATTAGGGATGATGTGTGTGCTAGTTCCCAGATACAGGACTGCTGTAGCATTCCTCACAGTAAAGCTGAACGTGAGACATTAAGTAATTTTGAGTCAATGTTGAAACTTTTTCATTTTGTGTATAGGGAATTCCAGTGGAGAGTGAGGGGAACGTGGGGGGCTCTGAACCTGCAGCTCCAGTAGGGCGTGCACCGACTGCTTCCACAGGACTCTCGTCTCCATCCAGCACAACACCTACACAACCCACTGCTGGATCAGCAGGTATGCAAACGGAGTGCTATATTTTCATGTATTCTTGTCACAATACCAAAAATGTAGTTTTAATACCATCATACCAGCAGGTCTCTTCGTATAAACTCTTTTGTATAGAGATGTGCATTAATTCCGTTCTGTTGCAAGTACAGGGAATGTGCATGATCACAAAGTCTCTTCAACATATCCATAATGGTGTATACAAGTGACTAAGACTTGCAGCACTAAACAAATATGTAGACAGTGTATGATTATGTACACTGTACAGAGGCTTTTCTTTGCTCACCCTGTTTCTTTCACAGACATAACAGGAGAGTTAAACTGTCAACTTCTACCTCTCAGTCTTTAAATTCTTTGAAAATATTAAGATGCTTCCTCGACAGAGGTTTGGCCTCCCTGCCCAAGACCCTTTAAAACAGCACACACGCTGCCTTTTTTGGTTACTCTATCTCCATATTTCACTGTGGACCGCTGCTGTTATCTCAAGGCTAGTCTTTAAGCAGAATGAAAATTTTTCTGTTTTCTCCCCTTGCTTGCCCACTTCATGAAAAAACTTCATGCTTCCTGGTTGTTTTTGTCCTGCGCCATCACTTACTCTGTCAATACTTAGGGTTGTGCTTAAGGAGACAAATACCTATTAGCCAGAGCAGTCAGTCATAAAAGTATATCAAGAGTATACATTTTCAAAAAAGTCTCAGCGCAGGTATTCTATAATTTTTACAACTCAACACTCATAATTCATTAGGGCCAGCATGCCATGCAACACTAGTATCAACATTGTAACTTTTAACTTGAGGACAACAATGTATTCATTTCAATTCATATTATTTAACAGACTTTTAAACCAGATTAAGGTGAAATGTATAAAAATATATTTGTGTATATATTAAATATATTTAATGTAAAAAAGTATATCTTTTTTAATTTGTAAAGTATATTTAGGGGTCAAAGCACAAATGGCTGGTTTTGCACGTTTTTCTTTCTCTCCCCATAATAGTGTAAAGACAATTTTGTCAGTCAAAAGGACACAAAACTTGGACATTAGATATTCTTCTCCTCTGCTGCTCAAGCAAGACAGGCCGATCTGTCAGATTTTGGCTGTAGTATAACATTGTATGTTTTCCTCTAGGGCCATAGAGGAAAGTTATTCCATGTCTAATTCGGAATAACTAATTATATAGCTAATAGCTAATTTGCGCACCTTGTTTTGCCAACTTTTGAAAACTCGTTCTGGGTGGGTTTGTCATGTTTTATCCAATTTGAAAATCATATTAATGTTTCATAACCTATAAGGCCAAGCACCAATCACGTTTAGGGGCCCTGGTCTACAGGATTGAGTTGTGCAAATTTTGATGCAAGTTCATAAAAGCAAGTTTTAATAACTCTTTCCCGGGTACAACAAGTTCAGTTGACTGAAAATTGATAGATGTTTGTGAGCATGGTGTAAGCCACTTATTTAGCATATGTTTCTCAGGAAAGTGTGGACCTCAAACATTATTGAAACATGGTGATATTAGTAAACAGAATGGCTGCTGCATGTCACAGTACTCTCAGTGGAGGAGTACTTGCTTGCAGCACTTAAAATATATGTGAATTTATTTAATTTATAATCAAAATTGAATGCATCAATTATTTTCTCTAGCTAATCCTCTGGAGTTTCTGAGGAATCAGCCTCAGTTCCTGCAGATGAGGCAGATCATCCAACAGAACCCCTCACTGCTGCCTGCCCTACTGCAACAGATCGGCCAAGAGAACCCCCAGTTACTGCAGGTAACTCACACACAGTTACTGTAGCTACAGACGTACAACTCCAGCTGTAGGTTTCATATTAATCTGTTTTCCAGTGTGACTCATTTTGAAATGACTTAATCTCTTTCTGAGTTTATGTAGTTGCTTGTCATCCATATCATCTTTTTGTTATATATATTACTTCCATCAGCAAATCAGCAGCTATCAGGAGCAGTTTATTCAGATGCTGAATGAACCAGCACAGGAGGCAGGGCAAGGAGGCGGTGGGGGTGTGTCTGAGGCTGGCGGTGGGCACATGAGCTACATCCAGGTCACACCACAGGAAAAGGAAGCAATTGAGAGGGTGAGTCACACTAAGCTATTTTCATTACACAGTGCACTATTTCATGGCATAGGAGCTGAAATCCGGGGTTTGAGATATGCTACACTGAATTTATTTATTTATTTATTTATTTTATGGTCAGTTGAGAATATTTGAAGTGCTGAATTGAGCTATTCAATTAAAATGATTATGCAAATCAATAGATTTAATATTTTAAAGTTTAAAATTATTTGGGTAAACTTGCAACTGTCAAATGGCCTAAAATTGACGAATCCTTAAATGTACAACAGATTTTTCAGAAAAGACGAAGTAATTGCAGCATACATAGTTTTGTGAGATTGTCACTTCTGAGTAATTGGCAGTTGGTGGATTACTGCTGCCTTTGGGACTGGAGTGTGGAGCAAAAGACTGGCAGTAAGAAAAAATATTGCTTTGTAAGAGACCTGACATTTAAACAATCAGCACTAGGTTACACAACATTTCGGTGTTTTATTAAATACAGTTAGTAGATTTCGTGTTGGTACTTCAAAGTCTGTAAGAAATAGAAACAAACAATGGAATCAAATAGAAAATAATAATGCCCTAAAAACAGAACTGATCAACAGTCTGTAGGTTTTACTTTCATAGCAACTGAGGAAAATCATTACTGAAAGAGCCTTTGCAAATACTACAGCATATGTAGTGTGATTGCCGTTTAAAACACTTCTGATTATTCCATTTTCCAATTCCATTCCATTTTCCAGTGTCTGGGAACAGCATGAGTTCATGTTTTTTCTTTCTTAATTTTTCTTACTTCTGATTTAAATACGGATAGTATTGCCTTATAGCCTGTCTGTCTGGACCAGTGATAAAACACTAACCCATCCTCTTTCTCTCATGTTTGTAGCTAAAGGCACTTGGATTCCCAGAAGGACTTGTTATTCAGGCCTACTTTGCTTGTGAGAAGAACGAGAACCTGGCTGCCAATTTCCTTTTACAACAGAACTTCGATGATGACTAAGTTCTTTTTGGTTTTGTTTTTTGATTTTTTTGTCCCCTTCCCAATTTATCCCTGGTTATTTTTGTTTCTTTATTTCAGTTAATCATACTGCAAAAATCGATAAAATGATATTCATATATAAACCCCTCCACAGGCAGTCTTGGTGTATTTTTCTTTACACACTGGATAACTCGTCTGTTTCATCAACACCTGCTTTGTGAAGGCGAGTGTGTTCGGTTGCTCAATTGGGGGAAAAAAAGCATAATCGCATGAAGTCCTCTGATGATGCCCTGAATAAAGTTTTGGCTTCTATTCATAATGTTATTTTAGCTAAATGCCGGTTTAAAGGGTTCATCCCCATTTTTTCCGATTTTGTGGCTGAGCTACGCATTCATTTATGTTCATTGTTTAATTATTTTTATTTTCTTTCATCCTTCACTCATGTTCATGCCTTCCTTCACAGTTGAACGGTATAGGGACCCGAAACACAGTTTTAAACATTAAAAAGATTTTTAAAGCATCCCAGTTGCCGTATATATTTTGTTTTAGTTAAAATACAACCAACTTTTCTTTATAGTGCATGAAATGCAGGAAAGTTTCTGTGCTCTCATGAATTAATTTCAAAGGTTAACGTCATGTCTACATGCTCCACATTGATTAGTGTGGACAGCTCCATGTTCTGCAGATTTACTGTTCTTTTTACAGGAAGAAATAAAAGTTTTCAACATAAATACACCTGTCTGCAAACCTGTTATAAGTGCGAACATAAGGGTGGAAATTACTTGCTTTTAACTATGCGTATGCGCACACTTGATGGCTGCCTCACGTATCCTGCGCATCCTCAGAAATTGTGATAGTGTCAGCAAGTATAAGAATAGGAGATGGAAGGCTATGTATCTCCAGGGTGGAATACATTTGCTGAAGAATTCCATTTTTGTGTTAAACATTTTTTATTTTATTGATTGAGAGAAAAGTACCTTGATTTAGTGTTGAAATATTGTCAGAAATCATGTTATCAGGTCACCAAATTTTATGCAAAGGCCAGCTTTATGGGAAAGAAAGAAGTGTGATTTCAGCAAGTGTATGATTCCAGTGAATGCAATTTTAATCAAGGGAAGCTGCTGATTAGTCAGCTGCTGTAATGCTGAGATGCAGTTCTCATAAAATTCCAACAGTGAGTTTCAATGTGAAGGTTTCACGCTTCAATCTTGAAATGTTTAAACCCATCTATAAAAAGACGAGGCGCAGGGGGAAGGAGGACTAACAGTGCTGTATTCGTCTCAAACTCGATACACAACGTGAATCAGAGGACCAGCAATAGGATTTGTGTGTGCAGGAGCAGCACCCCATAACCTGGAATCGGCTTTATAGAATGTTTTAGTTTTCAACAGGAAAGGGGGGGAAAGCTGATATTGCAAAAATGCAGAGCTCTGTGTAGGATAAGAACTACTGAAGTCCTTTTTTATTTTAATTACTGTGACTTTTCTGAAAATAAAATGTCTGTCTCAATAAGATTTCAGGATGATTTCTTAGTGAGATGAGTGTAGCTCATTCAGTTGCAACGTTAAAACCACGTTAAAAACGGGTAAAGTAAAAACTGTTCCAGTGGCACCTTTTAAGAATTGGGGAAAGTTCATTCAGCAGCAAGTGTGCAATCTGTGCTTTAATTGTGGAAATAAGAAAAAATAAGTAGGCGTAAAGATCCGAGCAACTTAAAGCTTAATGCTGATGGATAGACGACTTGATCAGAGCATCTCGAAAACAACAGGCCATGTGGTATGTTCTGCTTGTGCAGAATGACTCAAGGAATCTGCTGCTAACTTGTTTTTGCCAGCTACTAGAACACACCTGGAGTCTGACTTCATGAATCAGAACTGTTAAATAAAATTGGAGGGGAGGGGGGGGCTACAAAATATCAGGCAGGGGGTTTTTACTGACACTGATGATTGATGTATACATGACACTAAAATTAAACAAATGTCCACAACTATTTTAAACAGCAGCTTCACTAAACACAATTTATTTATTTCATTTTGCTTTCATCTTCTTGCAGAATTGGATATTGTCAGAAATCATGTTCAGAGGCTCCAAATTACCAACTAGTTTTCTGAAGATGTGGGCTAGGTACAACTATCTCTACAAATTGGCTATTTAAAAATCGCCTTTTCTGTGGGATTGACTGGATGGATTGCCCTTTTGTCTTTGCAGCCATGAATGAGCATTGGGTACCCATGATCCTGGCACTAGTTTACTGGTATATAATTAATAATCAGTGTTATTTCAATTCAATTCACATGGTGATGGTGGCAGAAAAGCTAATGCTGGCAATGACAGAAAGGTATGGAACACCCAGTGCATCATGGGGTTTTGCAAATAAAAAGTTTAAGGTTGTTGATCCGTTCTACAAATTCTCGACATCTCAATCTGAATGAGCATCCATGGGATGCGCTGGACGAACAAGCCTAATCCACAGATGCCCTATCGCACAACTCACAGCAGCCGATCCGCTATCAACGTTTTGGTGCCACATACCACAGCACACCTCCAGAGGTCTTGTAGAGTCATGGCCTATGGGCACATGGCACAAGTAGAACCTACACAATATTTTGCTTGATATTTTTCCCATTATGTTCCACAAAAATGGAACTATGTAAAGTTCTATGTTAATAAAATGAGTCAAAACCACTCTAATCAGAATTCCATATGGCAGAACAAATCTATTAACACAAACTGCATTATTTAGTACACAGTCAAGCAACTTATACCGGTGTACAAGAAGCTACTTCACAGTAGCCTCAATTGTCCAGGTCGTTAGAGAAGAGAATATGTAAATTCAATTAGATTCAGTTTTATTTGTATACAGTTTTTAACGAGTGTCATTGTTGCAAAGCAGCTTTACACAATCAAAAGAAATTATGGAAGTTTGTATGAAATGTGAATGTGTATTAATCAAAATGATCAGATAGTGCCTAATGAGCAAGAAAAGCGATAGTAGCAAGGAAATCCTCCCTGAGATGGCAATAGAAAGAAACCTTGAGAAGAACCAGACTCTACAGGGAACCCATCCTCATTTGGGTGATAGCGGATAGCAGGGATTGATCTGCAGTCATACTGTGTGTTAAGAGGCTGGAAGTTCAATATAACGTTTGATATCTTTAAGTTAAAATGGAGTCCAGTTTGAAGGTAGAATGTAGGAAATACCAATCCTGAACTATCAAGCCTCAGAAAACAGCTGTCAGCATCAGCTGAGGCCAGGACCGTCTTTATGGTAAAGCGGAACCATCCACAGTCACCAAATGCATTCCAGACAGACCACATGGGGCATCCATGCGACGAGGTCTCCAACCAGAAGTGGGGCACCAAGACGAGTCATATAGGTCCAGAGGGCATTTCAAATAACCACTTGAAAAGTTTTACATTACTCTCTACAGTAATTATAGTATTGTATTATAGTAATTTCTATAGATATCTACAGGGTTCATGCTCATGGAAATATACCCATGATTTGCCTTATATTTATGTAGTGTTATTTATAGCACTGTTCACTTAGGCGCCGCCAACTCAACTTCAACTTTCAACTTTATTGTTATTGTTATAAAAAACAGTATAAATAACAACGAGATACCATTAGAGCATAATCTTCCATCATGTGATGCAATAAAGTGCATCTAAAGTGCATCTAGTGCTCCATATGTCAGCACACTCTCTATGGCACAACGATAAAAGTTTACCAAAAGCTGCTGAGAAAGGTTGGCCCTTCTCAATTTCCTCAGATAGAAGAACCGCTGCTGGGGCTTTCCTATGGCAGAGGTGATATTATTACCCCATGTTAGGTCCTCTGTCACGGTTAGGCCAACAAACCTGAAGCTGGTGACCCTCTCTACCATCCCATTCCCAATAGTGAGTGGTAAGTGAGTGGTCCTACGAAAATTCACTTTCTTGATATTTAGGGTCAGCTTGTAGTTATCACACCAAGCTGCCATTCTGTATGAGGACTCATCGTTATTAGTGATGAGGTCTAACACCGTGATGTCGTCTGCAAATTTTATGACATAGTTGGAAGGAAGGGTAGTGCAGTTAGCCTTTAGCCTAGCTTTCATGCCTGCCTGCTTGCCTCTCTTCCGCTCCCTCTCACAGCGTCTCCTCCTCCAGTTTGCCACAGAGTCCACGGTGGTGATCTAATGATCTTGGGAGGGATGACAACATCGGGGCCAGATGGTATACGTCACTGCTGATGCTAAGGGGTTCAGCACGGCTGTACTCGATGTAGTAACAATGTACAGACACAATGTACGTTTAACTATACTAAATGTTGTGCTTCTATAAATTCTGTTAGTGCAGGTGGAATCTGGTTCCATTGTTTTCTCTCCATGTATCAAACCCATTACACTCATGGAGAATGCGGGCAGATGGACCAGAACCGGGCCCACAAAGGTGGAATATCTCCTTGAAATAAGCATTCAACAGCAAGCGCTCTTGGAACAGCTTGCACAAGGTCTGCAAGTGACGGTAGCTGAGCTCTCACGCTTTTAGCATTGTGCGGCTCACGAGGGGCCCCTCCCTGATCCAGGCAGAGATGCGCAGCACCTGTTGACAAAGCAGACACTGCATGATTACACAGAGGCGTTCCTTCGCACATTTAAAAAGACCTCGGCGCAGGAGGGCTCACCATGAGATGAATGGAGCAGCACTTTGATTGTGCTACTCACATTTCAGGCACAGCATGCCAATCCTTTTCTTGTCAAAGAGGATGTGGATAATAATGATCTGCTCAAGACTGAAATCCTTGCACATTGTGGGATTTCCAGCACTCGAGCCACATTAAGGTGTCTGAGCTGGAAACCAACCAGGGGCTTCCTAGCTCACAACTGTACTGTAGAACCAGATCCTGCATCGACATGCTGCAAGCATCTCACTGTGGGAGTCCACATCATGAACTCCACACCCTTAAAACTGGTATTATCCCTGAACTACCTGTGCCTTTGCTGACTGGTCCGGCTTGCTGCTGACAAAAGAAAGCCAGCTGTGAAGAAAGTGTGCTACGCCGATCTGAGAGCTGCCTCTACACAACCAGCATGGCCAGTGCAGACACCTGATGAAAACATCAATGCAGAAGCCAATGATGAGGCTAATGATCTCTCTAACCGTCCAGAAAGTATACCTGTCTCACTAAGTTAAGTGTTATGGCAGTTTCACGCAACTGCAAAAAGACTATCCCCACTTAAAACGCTGACAGAAACAGGTAAGTGTCTTTTCGTGGCTTGCTAATTATTATCTTTGAAACTCTGATTCCGATCACCCAATCCTGAAGACTGGGTTCGGAACCGTCTTGTCTCGGGAGTTTGAGACAACAGACGCCATGCTCCCGTCGCCAGCAGCCTACAAACAGGTCATGCCAGTGCTGATCAGGGAGTAATATGCATCCAGAAAGTATACATTTATAGATTTTATGTTACAGCTTTATTACAAAATTCCTTATTAAAATAATTATTTTCCTCAAAATTCTATAACCATTACACTATAATGACAACGTTAAAGGAGTTTGTTTGAAATCTTTGGGAGAAAAAAAACCCCGAAAACATCACATGTACATAAGTATTCACAGCCTTTGCCATGAAGCTCAAAATTGAGTTCAGGTGCATCCTCTTTCCACTGATAATCCTTGAGATGTTTTTAGAACTTGATTGGAGTCCACCTATGGTACATTCAGTTGATTGGACTTGATTTGGAAAGGCACCACCTGTTTATATAAGGTCTCACAGTCCCACAGAGCACAAACAAAGCCATAAAGTCTTGTATTGTAGAATTGTATTGAGGCACAGGTCTGGGGAAGAGTACAAAAAAAATTCTCCAGCATTGAAGATCCTGATGAGTACAGTGGCCTCCATCATCATGAAATGGAAGAAGTTTAGAACTAACAAGACTCTTCCTAGAGTGGTCCATCTGGCCAAACTGAGCAATGAGGGAGAAGGGCCTCAGTCAATGATCAACCTGAAAGAGCACCAGCATTTCTCTGTGAAGAGAGGAGAAACTTTCAGAAGAACAACCATCTCTGCACCACTCCACCAATCAGGCATGTGTGGTAGAGTGGCCAGATGGAAGCCACTGTTCTGTTACATAAGTCTCCTGTCTTTTCAGACTCATGCGCATTCTGATAACTCCAAGAAGAAAGCTGCCTGCCTCCCGCTCTTGTGTGCACTCTGCTGTCTCTGTCTGCGTCGTTCCACCTGACACGTGACGGCTGAACAAATACATGCCACCAAAACAACTGTTCTATTACAGAGCGTAATACATTTAACTATACTAAAAGTTGTGCTTGAATTAAGACTGTGCTTGTGGAATCTGGTTGTTTTCTCTCCATGTGTCAAACCCATTACACTAGCTATACACTAAAATGTGTACCCTGTACAGTGTGTACATTTCACAGAACAAAAAGACCGCCAGCACGTGGTGACAAGAACCCAGAACTTCACAGATGAGCAAGAGACTCAGAGGTGAGCAAGAGACAATAATCGATGTGGTTTAGGGAAATTATGTCATCACTCTGAAGGAAACCAGGGATAGAGACCTGGAAGACAAAATTAGTGCAAACACTGACCAGGTCAGCTTGTTCATGGCACCCACAACTGTTTACTTTTTCAGTGATACCAATATGGATGAAAAAATGCACTGGCAAAAAAATCACCATTTCAGAAGGGGCAAATTATTGGGCTGCATCAAGCAAAGAAAACAACTACAGTGATCTGAAATCACTACTATTGATTTACAGTGTAAAGCATAAGGCAGAACTACTTCTTATAAAGCCCCAAAGTTATGGAAAAGCCTTCCAATTAATGTTCAGGACTCAGACACAGTCTCAGCGTTCAAGTCTAGGCTGAAAAATAAAATTGTCATAGGAGTCATGGATGTAGAGTATTATGGTGAACTGCTATGTTTGATTATTGATCGCTCACTTTGATCATTTTCCTGCTGGTTCTACCTTTTTATTTATGCTCTCATAGTCGATCCTGCCGGAATCCTCCTTGCACTCTGCACTAAATATAGATTGACCTTATCCATTATTAGACTGTGAGTATATTTAACTGTCTACTCTCTCGCTTTCTCTCTAACTCTTTATGTGATGAGAACTCCAACCAAAAGAAGGGCACAAGATGACATGCCCAAGGGTGTACCTTGACAGAGGGAGAGGGAGAAAGAGAGAGTATATTTAGTGCAAAGTACAAGGAGGATTCCTGCAGGACCGACTGCGACAGCATAAATAAAAATGAGTGAGTATTCAATGAGGTGTAGGCTCAGCAATGTTATATGGTAATAAAATGAAATCAGCTGATGACCTGAATGTAAAGAATGACCAGGTTATGACATCAATAGAGTTTTTCTTCCCTGGTGGCTCAGGTACAGTGGTATGCGAAAGTTTGGGTACCCCTGGTCAAATGTTTTGTTAATGTGAACACTTAGGCAAGTGAAAGATGAAATGATCTCCAAAAGGCATGAAGTTAAACATGAAACACTCTTTTGCAATATTTTAAGCAATAGTGTATTGGTTTCTACGATTTTAGAGTAAAAAAGGGAAAGCAGCACCCTGCAAAAAAAAAAAAAAGGAAACCCCAGGAGACTTGAACTCTCAGATAGCTTTGATCAAGGTATCAAACCTTAATTAGAATATTATTCACAGTCATTGTTAGGAAAAGTCAAATGATGCAAATTTCAAAGCTTTCTAAATACCCAGACTCCTCTAACCTTGTACCATCAATCAACAGCCATGGGTTCCTCTAAGCAGTTGCAGAGCATTCTGAAAATTAAAATCATTGATACCCACAAAGCCAGAGAAGGCAGAAAGAAGATAGCAAAGTGTTTTCAGTTCGGAATGAAATAGCAATTAACAGGAGCAGTGGAGATCAAGATAAGGTCTGGTAGCCCAAGAAAAATATCAAGGAGAGCTGCTCGGAGGATTGTCAGAACCCCCATTTCTCCCCCAGAAATCTCACAGAACTGAAAGAATCTTGCAAGGAAGAATGGAGGAAACTCCCACAAACAAGAACTGAAAGACACTTGCCTGGCTACCAAAAGTGTACAAGCAGCGATACTTGCCAAAGATGGTTCTACTAGGTACTGACCATGCAGGGTGTCCAAACGTTTGCTGCTGGCCCTTTTCCTTTTCTGTTATTTGGAAAATGTAAAAGATAAATATTGTTTAAAATATAAAGAAAATGTGTCATCTGTAACTTGATGCCTTTTGGAGATCATTTCGTCTTCCACTTGCTTAACTGCTTACCTCAACAGAAATTTTGACCAGGGGTGCTGGTATATACATGCCACTGTATATTCCAGGATCCAATTGTAAAAAAAAATAAAATAAAAATAAATAAAAAAAGGTTCTGGAAACATGAGGAATCATTTTTAAAAATGACCAGGTCACTACATTGTGTCCTGTAATCAAAGTTCAAGGTGATTGAATTAAATTTTAGATGCAACTTTTTTTGTTTTTCTGGCCAGGCAGTGTTACTTCATTGTGGCACTGCATTAACGAGGCAGAGTTCAACCTGCAGAAGGCCAGGCATAAGGGAGTAACATCACTGGCAATCATTGTCAGTTTCCTTGGACAGAGTGATGGGAATGTCACCTTGTGCGGTGCTATTAGGCAGCATGGGGTCATGAATCACCATCCACAACTTAGTACCTATAACACTCCCAGTTACCTAACATTCTTTGACGAACTCAAATATCCCCATCTTCCCACAGGAAGAAGAACAAATGTAGAGTAGCAGAGGAAATGTGTTGTCATTTGGGATTTTTAAAATGTTCACTGGGCTGCACACTTTAGCTAGTTTACAATTCGATTGCCAACCGCCCTAGTAGTACTCCAGTAGAGGAATTCTTCTCAGCATGGTGGTTGATACTGTATGAATGCAGGCCCCACAAGCATGTGGGAATATGCCAGACAATGGAGGATGCCTGTGATACCATCCATGCAGATGAATGCCAGTGATGAATCCGCTGTGCCAGGTGGTATTCCACCGGCTGTTTGGCCAGGGAGAACATCACAGCCGATGTGAATGAAGTCATCTAGCCTGACCAAGATTAGAGGTGGGGTACAGAGTGATCTGTTTCATTGCAATTTTTAATTTCTTGTCTGTTCAGCTAAACACGTTGTTTACTTTTTTGTCGCCTACTTGTATCTGTGCACTGACACCTTGTTGTGTTTTCTTGTTTCCCGTGCATGGGTGAAAGTACTTAGTTTTGCCACATACTATGTAAAAAATCGGTAACATTTGTGATGCATATCTGGACTAATATAAATGCTATTTTGAGACAAAAACCCTACATTTCACCAAAAGGAGAAAATAAAAGGAAACTTTTGCCCTGTATGCATTTGTGTTCATAAGTGTCACTGCCTTATGAAGCAAAAACATACACAATGGTAATTTTTCATAATGATCATATCTGTGTGTTTAATGCTCTCTAAGCCACAAACACATGATGGCTGTGTGTAGTGTTTTGGTGGAAGGAGTCAGTTTTAACAAGAGGGAACATGGTTTTGAGTTCTGCAAGACATTTTGGAATTAGTAGTTTTCCATTTTATCTTTCGAGCTTTGAGAAAATGAGAAAGGTTCTGTGGACGAGTTTAAACGTTTGGGGGAAAACTAAAAGAATGAAGGAATGTAATGTTGCGTTCCGGCAGTAATGAAGTCCTGCGTCCTGCAGATGGCGCTGTTCACTGCATTTCTACATAGTGGCGAGTATGTTCACGAGAAGAAGAATGATTCTGATTGGAACGAAATGAAACGTTTAAATGTTGCTATATTTTAACATTTTTAAGTTTAAATATTTAAAAGGTTTTTGGTGGATTGTTTTTCTTGTTTTTCTTCCTTCTATAGTCCATTATATAGTAGGTGATATGAGATTGAGGGAAAAATAACATTTTGGGATAAACATATGAAAAAAAACCAACAACAAAATAAATAGAGAAACTACTGGCTTAGGCTTAAGCAAGTTCATGCTTTAATTACCTGGTAACCCTGTAATGATCACTACCATTAGGACGTGTCTAAATTGCCCAGTACCAGTCAGCTTAATATTGTCGGATATACAGTATGTGCTCACTTCCCACTGAGTAAAAATAGGGAACTAATTAAAGCATGAGGGAGAAAACAATCTTTCTCTTCATTTATTTAATAGAAAAAACATTTCATGCTTTCATGTGTTAATATTAAAATATAATTGTACGAAATATTAATTAATTCTCACTACAGTGCTGATCCTGAATACAGGGTCACATTAACCTTTGGGAACGAGGCGTGCTACACCCTGGACAGGGTGCCAATATCACCCACGCATACCCTACATACAAAAACTCCACGACCCAAGACGGGGATTGAACCCACGCCCTTGGTGGTGCATGGCCACGGGCTAACCACTATGCTACCATGCTGCCACTAATATATATTATTATTCAAATATGAATTATGCATCTAAATAAAAAGGCATGTATTGTACTGTACACAGCTCATTAATCAGGTTTATTTGAACTGATAAATACCAGAAATAAATCTAAGACAAAAATAAGTGAACATGTAAAGTTACTTATAATTCACTGAAATAAACATTCATTTGAAATGTTGTATATTTTATTTGTACAGTATTGTATTCATACATAAAGTACAAAAAATATCTATTTACAAGTTTTACAAAATGAAGGATTATATTACATTTATTTAATATAAACAGAAAACCCTTTGTTCAGAGTTACAAAAATATTCAGAGTGTTATTCAGGTTTTTTCAAAATGTTTATTGCACCAGTGCAGAGACACAATGCGCCAGAAAGTAACCTGTACCAAAAATTGCCACTAATATCACTATAAAATGTGTGTGTGTGTGTGTGTGTGTGTGTGTGTGTGTGTGTGTGTGTGTGTGTGTGTGTGTGTGTATAGTTGTGTCTAGATTTTTTAAAATAATAATCCCGTAATATCCCTGACATTTTATACACATATATATTTTCCTTTACTTGTTCAATGAGTTTGGCACCTCAATCTCCAGATTTTTGGAAACAGTTCTGATATAAATGTATACAGATATAAATATGCTTAAAAAAAAATCCAGTTTAGTTTCACTTTCCTGTATAAACCTGGTTACTTAAATAACACCATTGAATATTTGTAAAAGTAAGTATTTCCAGTTCTATAGAAAAAAAAGAAAAAAAATCTTATTTATAATTTATATATTTTCAGGTGTTTGATGGTTTCAGAAATGTATTCACTTAAATATTATTCTATACAAAAATAATTACATTGACATATTATAGTAATATAATTAAGGTTTTATATTTATATATTTCCAGAGTGATTTGGTTTCCTGTTTTGTTTTTGGCACCCAAAATCTTGTACATTTTTTAAATGGAAGCTTATCATTTTACACATCAGTGGTCACTGATGTGCTGGAAGACATGAGCACTAAAGAAATTGTATTCCTATATCCTGTGCGCTTCAGGTTCCTTGGTTGTATTCAAAATACCACCAAACTACCTACATCCCTTTCCTTGCTGTGGAGATTAATGTGCTATATACTGCACTCATCCTGATCTACACAGTTCTGTGATGTACAGTTTAGAATGCAGACTCTGTGGTTCTCCACCTGTCTCCATTAGACTGAGGTCAACCTGGTACGTCACAAAGTAGTGCACACTACCAGAGGGCTATATTTGAGTTAATGTTCTCCTAATTTGGAATTGCTGGATGTTGATCATGTTGTAGTATTATAGGATGGTTGCTGAAAGACCCTACGCGCTTCAGTAAACAGCCGTTTGTAGTGAAGACATGAAATAACAGTAATGATGATGTACATTTACAATAAAGTCTAATAAATAAAATTGTCAGTACAGTTTGCTGAAATGTGGTCCAGTTCATGAGCCGTCAGCATTTCCATCTAAAGTAAAAATCAAGATAATAGTGAACTTTGTTGTGCCGTGAACATTCACAGCATGTCTCAATGTCTTTTTCATTCGTTGTCTTTTCTTTAAAAAGCCAACTCGTGGAGTTTTAATGGAAGTCCTGTGCGTAATGTTAAGAGTCGCACATGCTTAAGGATTAAAGGTTATAGATGGCGTTTCATGTGCAGTGCCAGATGATCAGAGCGGGAGAAAGCGCGGTCGCACTTCTGACACTGAAACGGCCGGATACCCGTGTGTTTACGGTAATGACGAGTCAGTTCATCAGAACGGGCAAATTTCCATCCACAGCCTTCCCAATCACAATGATATGGCTTCTCTCCTGCACACACACACACACACACACACACACACACAGAATGTCAATTATAACAGAATGAATCCTGTAAGATGGTAAACACTAACCCTATAAGTGCTGATGTTGCTGCTGCTCACAGCGGTGATGATGGTGTTGATGATGATGATGTGTGTCTTTTACCTGTGTGTGTTCTATGATGTGCTTTCAGGTGCGAGCTCTTCGTGTAGGTTTTCCCGCAGCCAACGTAATCACATGTGTGTGTCGCCATTCTCTTCCTTGGCCACGAGCGTCGGCCACGTTTGGGTTTCGTCTCCTCTGGTGCAGGAGGAACCATTTCTGTGAGATGAAGAAGAGCAGCAGATGAGAAGAAACATCAGACACTCAGATGAACTGATCGCCTAAAGATTAAAACTGTGAGGCCAGACTCCATTTTATCCCCCCCCAAATAAATTTTTTTTTAGATAAATAAAAATAGAACAATAGAAAAAAATAGAATTTTTTTTATTTGGGATAAAAAAAATTTTTTTTAGATAAATAAAAATAGAACAATAGAAAAAAATAGAACAAAGAAATAAAAAGAGCAATGAAGAACATTCCAGTGACTGAAACCCTGTGAACGGTTAATTTATGCTTAATGTGTGTGTCTGATATAGACATAACCATCGCTGATCCTGTCCTGACAACATAATGTCTGTAAAATATTATCTGGCTCTCTTCTCTGAAGTCTTTAAACTGGAAACACAAATACTTTAATAATGAATGTACATGCATAGACAAGAAGGTTTCTTGTCGTTAATCAGAAAATAATTTAAGCTTCTTTAAGCAGTGAGCACAAATAAACAAACCATGTGCGCTACCTGCAGGGATTTTTTTTTAAGGAACTCATCCAGGTTCCAGTGTGGATCTCACATCTTTATGTGATGTTTTTGATGTCTCTCACAATAATATGTCATTATTTATTGCATAATTACACTACAGGTAGAAATTATGGTCACTAAGGCTTTTGTTAAGCTATAGTAATAAATATTCTTTTTAAAACTCGTCAGAAAATACTTGTTTTACATTTTATGTTTAATTCACTTGCGACCACATTATTATTTGACAGTTAAAATGTAAGCTCTGCCCACTGCACATGTGCACATGCACGTCATCTTTACCGGAAAAACTTGTTTGCTTAAATATATGACAGTTCATGTTGAATTATGATTTGTGTCACATTCCTTTACAAACCACACTAACTAAAGAAACTAAAGCACTTTAGAAAACACTGTATTTATAAAATAGGTTCCCTCAAAATCAATTTATTTTCTATATTCAGTACCAGTTTCTAGATCCTTAGAAAGATATGAACTGTTTATGTTCATTTCTATCATTGCTTTCTTAGAAAGATATAACACTTTCAATTCTAACATTAAACTGTACACAAAATCCTACTGATAATAGTATATCTGTAACAATACACTAATTATATCAGCAATCCAAATATTATCAAAGATCAACTGTTATATCTATTGTTTTTCTTCTTCCCTCCCAACAATCACCTCTCCCTTTTCATCCCACAAGTGTCTAACATGTGCTTCCTCTGAGAGACCTCAAGTCTAGTTGGATCTTTGGAAACTGCAGCTTATGTTGCGGCAGCGTTACCCACTTGAAGGGAAGAGCTAGCTGCATGACCTCAGAGGCTAATGTCACTGTGACTGACAGAAGACTATGCCATCCCTCCCAACGATTTTACTCGCTTTTAGCTGCCAACTCCAGATAATGATATCGTAATTTTATATTACACCATCATATGTAGCATATTCAATAACAACTACTTTATCTAGCTATTTTAAATTTCAATAAGAGTTCAAGCTTATTTGTAATAATACTAATAACTATAAACTGAGCGAACTGAATTAGAAGACTTTTTCATTAAAGCCAAAGCAGGTGGTGTGAGACAGACGACGTGACTGACCAGAGTACTGCACTGATGATGCTGCGGCAAACTGGGAATAACTGTGAGATGAATGATATCCATGCGGAACAGAGATGGAGGGATGAGCCAACACCTACGAGCAAGAGGTTGAGAGAGAAAGAGAGAGAGAGAGAGAGTGGTAAAGGTATTAACACAGAGCCATATCTTGAATATCACTCGGAAATTATTAATATTATTAAATATTATTGAATTCTCAGTTTAAAAATCTGGCAGTTCACATCTACAGTGTTTTCGTTTTCCTCGAAAGACATTTGGTGACAAACAAACACATTTTAAAATAAAAAAGACATGATCAGAGTCACTGGCTGACGTTACACACAGAGATTTTCACCAATACATATGAGAGAATTCCAAATGCCCTCTTATTATATGGATCCTCACCTGCACGCTTTGTTAAAAATCTGTCTTTATCTGCATGTTACATGTACTCTCAAGTTAAACAAGGTTCCAGCGTCAACTATAACGAAAAGCGGGTGAGTTCTGGCAGCTTTCTTATTCAGCTTTTTTTTAAACAAGCTGCTTGTGCTTTTAATGAGTTTTAAATGATTTCCATCTCAGAAAAACATCATCAAAGTGTGGAGAGTTTGAAGAAGAGTTTGTGAGTGCAGTACAGTTGCTCAGCATTTCACATACGGGAATAACAGATTCAGGAGCACTGATTGTTGAAACAGGATATGCACACATTATCCATATCCTGCCTTTACTTATCTATCATGATCAATGTTAAACACCAGTGTTGGGGAAATAGCTTTTAAACTTTGAACTAAGTTGAGTTCAAATTTTTAGTTTAATGCCAATACAAACTGACAGTTCTTTTTTTTAACAGATTAAAATCTGTAACATGTGTTTTCTTGCACAACAGATGTGATTCAGACACTGGTGCAATTTTTGCTAGTGAAAGTAATCAGACACAAAGGTTTATACAGCTATTATTCTACTATTTAATGGCTTGTTTAAAGGACATTAACTCACTTTGTTCAAAGTGATATAAAGTTCATTTGAATTGGCTTCAATTGGTTTCCGGTATGATGATTGATATGTATACATTATTTTTTATTCCAACTGGACTTGAGTATTTCAGGTCTCCTATTCTAACCTATTCTAGGTTTGCAAATAAATATTTCTGGTGTAAAACAAAAGAAACGAATGAGAAAGATATCATGTAAAAATAAACGTGCTTTAAAATAGTCTCCTTTCTGTTTCTTCCTTTGTGTTCATCATGTCTTCCTTCTTTACTTTATTTTTCATGTAAGTACAAACAAAACTGCAACTCTGCAGACAGGGTGTGATAACGAAGGGAGTGTAAGGTTAAAGCTGTGAGTTTACCTGTGAAGTTGTGTGATGTTCATCAGGTGAGAGCGAGGAAGAGGACGTAGAGGCCTGGACCTCCTGTTTAATTCTGTGGCACATGAACAGAGTTGGCGATGGTTCTGACACAGCCATGGTGTCGTTCTCGCTGTACGTTGTTTTAACCACAAATTTCCCGTGTAGGTTAACATTAGCGTTAGTACCAACGCTTGCAGTAGCGCTAATGTTTGTGCTAAGTGGCTGAAGATAGGCAGGGTCCAGATCAGGTCTCATGAGCTCAGCGACAAATCCTCCGCTTGGAGAAACATCGCTGATGTCAGGCACATATGACATGTGATAGGTTGGATAGGCTGATGACGTCATTTCCTGTGGAGGCGGTCGACTCTGCTGCTGCTGCTGTTGCTGCTGTTGCTGCTGCGTGACGCTGTTGGAGAGGATGAAATCGTAGTCGAGTAGTTCAAGTTCCTCTGGCTCTTTTTTGGTCATGATGTTTTCAAAGTGCTTCAGATGAGACATTTCCTCCTTCCATCTCTTAGCCCGAACAGACGCACACATACAAACACATAGAAACAGAAGACAGAGACAGAAATTAGTGAAAAAGTTCAACATCATAAGTAAATGCTACACACATGTACACAAACTGTTTCTACATAAATACATACACACAGTTTTTTTTTATTTAAAAAAATCTTAACTCAAAAGTGGATTGATGTTTCATTTATTGGAAAACATAAATCTATTCAAGTAATAAATGTTGATCTAATATTTATACTGATGATAAGCACTTTGAGACGTTCCTCAGACTTGTTTCTCAAACATTAAAAGCTTTTGGTCTAATTAACTGACAGTTTTTGACTTGCAAATCCCTTCATATTTGTGTATGTATGTGTGTCATTCTGCTTAGTCACAGACAGTGAGAAATGTTTTTTTATGCAGTAACTTTGTTTGGTCAGATTTAATTTTGGTGTGTTTCACACAGCTCAATGTTGTAAGTAGCTTTCTTTCATACAGTGCGCCTATGCTTTATTCATGTGTTATTACACTGTAGTAACACAACATTAAATTTAGCGGAACCTAGCGACATGTTATTCCTCAATAATAAGACGCTTTGAGATAAACACTAATGAGACCTTTGCTTTTACTGTAAAAGAAAGAGTGACAGAGACAAAGCAGCAAAGAGAAAGAAAGAAAGAGAGAGCTGCCATGACCTGGCTGAGAGAGAGAGAGAGAGAGAGAGAGAGAGAGAGAGTATTATTTCTTTAAAATTAGGTTTGCTTAATCCCAAGGCAATGACAGAGCACATTGATCAAAGCACATTGATTTTAATTGAACTGAATTAAACTGACAGAGAGAGAGAGAGAGAGAGAGAGAGAGAGAGAGAGAGTAATCTGAAATATAGACAGACAGGTGAGAGAGTGAAACACAAAAGTTTATTGTAATAACAAACCAGTCATATTACAGAGCGAAGTAGTGGCTGACAATTTACTGAAGTAAATTAATTCAATTAAAATACATAGATAAACATAGTGCAGACAAAATATTGTTAAACAATATTTTTACATTTTAATTACAATTATTTACTCCTTGTGTTCTGTTGACATTACCTTTACTGCCTTGTTTTTTTCTTGGGGGGCTCCCAGAGACTGCAATGTTGCATTTGTGCACGTGTGTGTGAAAGCACTGGACAGAATGTAAATGTACTAAAAATGTAAGTTAATTCATAGATCCCAGATCCAATGGAATTAGAAAAAAATCATGAATTATCAAAGAGGCTCTGGGGTCTCAGGGACCCAAAACAGGAAATAAGGGTTGAACACACTAGTGTCTCTGCTGGCCATTAAACCAGTCACCTCTCTAATAGCCAATCTGAAAGCGAGCCTTTGTCTCAGCTTCAGTTCTTGAATATTTTTTTCCCCAAGATTTGTCCCAATGTCATGTGCTGTGAAATCGTGCTGTGTTTCATGTCATTAACACTTTCATAATTACATATAATTTATTATTACACATTAATACATGCTGTTGTTGAATTCTGGATTCTGCTTGGTCAAGAAGAGTTGAGGAAAATCCTACGGTAAAAGGTCTGAGAGTAATGCAGCTGCAAATCACAGGTTTATAATACTCCATCATTTCTGTAGTGACAGCTCATACACAGTGATTAAACATGTGTGATCATTGACTTGAAGAGTCTCTGGTGTCTTTGCTTTGTAAACAGTCAGAGGCAAAGCGGTTACTTTTAAGGTTTCCAACATGGGGAACTCTTCAGACAGATAACCTTACACTTTTTCTTGGTAATGTGACAAACTGCGTTTTTGTCAGAGAAGAAAAGACGTTGGTGAGAATATGACGGTTTATATTTGCTTCAACATAAGCGATGTTCCATGAAACAATTATAATATGTTATTGTATAATCATACTTTTTTAATCTCATTAACCATCATTATGCCACAACAGTTGCACAACAAACAACGCCTGAAATGTTTAGCGATAGGAGGGCTAGGCGAAAAAAAAGAAAAGAAAAACAATTTGCCCATTTTCTAAACAAATTTACAGTTGAGCTTGACTCCTGTCAGTGATCCATTCAGTACTGATAAATTTTATGTAAATGCTATAATACAAATATACTACTACTAATAATAATAATTATAATAATAATTTACAACAATGCTCTAACCAAGTTAGAGTCAGTACTTAATAAGAGATATAGTAATTAAGAGTACTGTGTTAATATACACACACACACACAAAATGTGTTTACTGAATAGTTTTAATTTATCAGCGCATTTAATTGAACTATTGTGTTTATTCATTCATTAATTTTCTATACCATTTGTCCTTGTAGTAGCCTGGAGTTTGTCCCAATGAACACATCGCACAAAACAGCAGACACCTTGAATGCGCACACACTCACACACCAGATCTTACACTACAGGCAATTTGGAGACACCAATCAGCGTACAAGGCATGTCTGTGGACTGTGGAAGGAAACCAATATTCCACCCTGAATGATATTCATATTAATCTTTATGGTCAGTGGTGGAACAATGATTAAGGCTTTGGGTGACTGATTAATAGGTCCTGACTTCAAGCTCGAGGACTATCAGGCTGCCACTGTTGGGGCTTTAAGCAAGACCCTTAACCCTATCAGCTACAGGGGCGCTTCCTAACAAACTGGGATATGTGAACAAAAAAGGAATTTCACTTTTGCTGTACTATATATGTAAAGTAAAAGCTTCTTCAGTGGAGGGCACTCAGTGAAATTCTTTTTACTTTTAGTTTACATTTATTTCACAGACATGCTGCCTGCTCAAATTTTTCTTTGGTAATTGATGCCATCATTAGCCACAATGCTGTTCACCTGCTGATAGTGGTGCAGTGAGATTTCGACCTTGGTTCATCTATACCAAAAGAGAGTGATGTAGGAGCTCTTTCTTCCTTGTGCATCTCCCTTACCTCCTCATCTGAACACTCTGTTCAAACAGTTTTCAGCGCTTTAATTTTCATCATTAACTTCATCATGCTAAGCTCAGACTTATTTCAACACAGAGCAATTCAATGTGTTTTAAGATGAAGGTTTTCCTTTTAACATCAGCATATACCAAATAAGATATGCAGATATGGCAAATAACGTTTATTTTAATGATGATGTCCCTAGAAGTCTACAACAACCAAAATAAACATGGTAATTAATTATGGTTGCTGATCATATTTAGCAGAATTAGTATGCGATGCCCAGCTGACTTCATGTAGTTTACATTTTTCAAAATAGTTCATAGTTTTCGATTTCAAAGAAATGTAATTGTAAGAAAAAGCATAGCCCCACCCTAACCCTGCACTGACTCTGCCTCTGTCATAACCCCACGTTGATTAGGTTTTCATACAATTTCAATCATCCAAATTATTAGACGACACAAATTTAGACCGTGAGAATGTGTTAGTATGACTAAATGGTGGGTGGCAATAAATATTCACACCTGAGTTTAGTTTTTTAGTTTTATAGGATATTGCACTCCTATATGAAAGTTTTAAATCTAGACCTCGGAAGGGCTCCTGTCTGTCCTTATGGGGAACCCTGGGAACGTTACGTCAGAGGATTTCCCTAGCAAAAATTGTTCGGAGTAGAAACCTTGAGAAGCTGAAAACCCTGAGCTGTTCAAAGCCACATAACACTCGTCATTAATGTCAGCTTTATATATAATAAATAATTATTCATTATTACACTCTCAGCATAAGCAGGGTAATAAACTGTACCACTCCTTTCCACTGGGGTGGTAACCTCAAATAATCTCTGTTTTGCACCTGTAGTGTATAGCCTAAAAAAGTGCATGTAATGTATTTTTTAAGCTTTACTTGGAAAGCTATCCAGTGGCCACAGGTAGGACTGCAGGACGTCCTCAGGACTAGCGACGCATCGGGGACATCCTCGGGATCAATTAAAGGATAAAAATCTTACAATCGCAATTGTCTTCAGGACTAAATTTATCAAGTTGTCCTGAAGACAACTTATGGAGTGTTGAGTTTTCAAGATATTCTACATATGACCTTCAGGTTTAGTCTGCATGCCCAGTGGGTAAATTAAATGTTGAATTATGTTTAAGATTAAGGTTAATTATGTACCTTAAATCTTTTTGAAGGCCACAATATCTACAATTCCAGGTGAATTATACATGGCAAATGTACAACAACAAAAAAAGAAGTTTCCACTCCAATGCAATGAGGAAAGCTGCAGGTTAGTACTCCGAGAGTGTAATGATTGCTGTATATAGTGAGCAATGTATATACTGAAAAAGACAACTACTACTATTAGAATATAAATAAAGAAGTTAATAAATTGAATATAGAGAAGATTGAAGTGTACTGACTGGCTCCGCGGCTCCGGTGGTGAAGGTGGAGATGGAGGGCAGGAGCGCGCGCCTCAGCGCCATACCGTCCACATCTGCCGAAGGCTGCCTAAAACACACCAGACATTAAAACTGGACAAAATCCCGGAGAAAATCATTAGAAAAGTACTTTTTTTTTCATTTATAGAAAAGCAAACCACTCATCTCTCTCTCTCTCTCTCTCTCTCTCTCTGCGCTCAACTGGGAAAAAGTGAAAGTGTTGCGTAAATAATTAGGATACGAACCTCATCAATGGAAAAGTACAGGTGTTCACACGCTAAAGAAATCCCAAAAGATAATTCCTGGTGTATAAAATCCACAGAAGTTCTGCTCAGTCCCAAACGCGTTTAAACTCCGCTACGCTTCATCTCTCTCTCTTTCTTTTTCTCGCGCGCGCACGCGCGTATATATGTGTGTAAACTACGTGTGCGTGTGTGTGTGTGTGTGTACAGGGGGATTAGCGGGTCCCTGTCTGAACCGGCGGAGTGTTATTAAACTCCCCCGCTCGCTCGCTCGCGCTCCCTGTCTCCCTCTTTATTGAGCTCTGAGGCTCTCCGGCTTTTCTTCCGCCTCTTAAAGCCCGGACACGCCCCTCGTCGCGTAGCAACGATCCTGACAAAAAATAGAAAACAACACACCACGAGTGCGCGTGCGAGCGCAAGCGTGTGCGTGACGTCAAATGGGAGAAGCCCGGGCATAAAGCCAATGAAGAGGCAGAGCGCGCGTGTTTTGTGTGTGTGTGTGTGTGTGTGTGTGTGATAGCAACGGGCCACGGGACATGTTGTGAATTTTTATATGCACATTTAAATAATGATAAAACCTGTTTAACATTTATGACCATAATTATTTACAATCCATAAATTTTGGCACCCCTCAAATAAAACTATCAAACTGTGTTCGGAGTTAACTTTCAGTCTTAAGCATGGGCACACTGAATAGTTGAAACTATATATTTATTTTTGTACATTTTTATTTAAGTTTTTTTGCAAAATTATTTGCACCCCTGAAGTTACTTTTCAGTAACAGCTCTGCTCTCACTCCAGTGATTTCTAACAGGGTTGAAGAAGTAGAAACAGCCGTCCATGCCCGCCCTCTGCAAGGCCCGCGTTTGATTCTCAGTCAATGCCCAAACCCCAGCCACTGGATGCAATGCCAGTTCCAAGCCAAATGTGAGGGCTGCGTCAGGAAGGGCATCCGGTGTAACACCTGTGCCAAGTTGTTGCAGATCGGATGGTACGCTGTGGGGACCTCTCAACGGGAGTAGTTGAAAAAACTACTAACTAACTACTAACTAAACTACACTTATCAGGAATCAACACATCAACACCATGTTGAACTGAACCACACTGACCACCAACTATACAAAAGCAAACTGGTGACAGGATCATGGGCATTCAAGGCTCACCTATCCCAGTGGGAGCCAAAGCCCAGCTAGTAGGGTCCAATCCCACAAAAAAAATGAAAAAATGTAAACGATAGAAAGGTATCAGAACATCCTCTGCACAACATCCTGTTCTGTATGGGGGCGCAGCAGGCAATAAGCCAAAGACTGCCGACCTGGCCTCCAAACTTCCCAGATCTAAATCTGATCACCCATGTGATGCGCCAGACAAACAAGTCCCATCCACAGTGGCCCCTCTCCAAAACCTAAAGCACCCAAAGAATCCCATGCCATGTTGCTACCAGGCACACCCTGCAGATGTCCTGCAGAGCCAATCCCTGAGGGGCCATATCAGCCCTGATGGTACAAGGGGAACCCAAAGCCACTGAGATGGCTTTGATCTTAATGGTATTAATACTATCTTATAGCTGATTGCTAAAGATCAGAAGCTGAATTTGTGTCTAAGAGGCAATGCAACTTTTCTAATCAGCTTATTATTGTGGAGGAGCAAACCTAAAATATGCAAAACGCTTGAGTTGTCCCTTTTTTTTTTTTACATTCTCTAGAACCTGTCAGGAGTTTAGCTAACATTTAATTGAATAATTAGGGGTTTTAAAATATTGTGCCTCCTCACCATTCGTGTGCCCAAGAATTCTAAGTTCTGTGCCAGACTACTTTTTAAATTTTTTTTTTTTTTACTGGATGTATTTGTTTATTGAAATTTTGTCTATTTACTGTTGACCCTCTATTAGTTTCTTCACAGTGATTGATGGTATAAAGAGACATTTTAAGTATTTTCTGTAATTTTATCATCATTTCTGGAGACTAAGAGTGGTTTTTAAAATGTGTTTTCAAGGACGACTCATATGCATTTTCTCTACGCATTTTTCATGACACATTTCTTTTTTACATCAACAAATATTCTTGTCCTAAACAATAAGCTTGTATAATTTTCTTCAAAAGTTTGAGTGGAAAATGTGAATCACTGTAGGTAATGTTTAATTCTGTATAGTCTTTCTTGGCTGTCCTTTTTAAGGGCGCCAACATGTCTGAGCTGAACGTATCTCTACGCATGCAGCTCTCAGGTGTGTGAACAAAGGTGTACAGCAGCCTCACCTTTACACTCGACCGTTTATTCTCATGTGCATTTGTTCCGTTGCTTTATTCATTCATACCATGAGTAGGTCATTGACTTACTCTCAGACTGAGGTGAAACCGGTTGATCCTGCTCGTTACCTCGGCGATAATTCATCACATACTGAGGTGGGTCGGTGTTAGATATGACGACAGTTAACACTGTGTTAGACTTGGAAGACCTGAATGAGGCATATGACGTCACAGTGCTTGGAAAAAATTCAATGAATTGTGTGAACAGGAGATTCAGGTCCTACATCCTAACCAACGCACTTAAATAAGCTCCCTACTCTGCATGTACAGTCTACAGGAAAATACTGACTCCTACACACAATGCCTTCGGCACAATGCACTACGTCTTTAGGATTTCCAGCCAATGGCTTGGGTTCTCCAAGTCAGCAAAGATTTATACACACCAATTAGCCATAACAATACAACCAATAACATTAAAGCCACCTACAGGGTTCTCCTTGGGTTTGCCTTGTTCTCCTGAGGTGGCTTTTTCCCCTCTGGGTGTGGCTCCACGGGCCTCAGAGTGTGTGTTGTGGTGACTGGTTACAGGACATTGGCAGTGGATCCTTTGGGTGCCGTGGGGTGGGGCCCCTGTGGATTGAACTTGTTTGTCTGGTGCATCTCATGGATGCCCAATGAAATTGTGATCTGGGGAGTTTGGTGATGGTCTTGGGCTCTTTGTCTGCTCGCCTGGTGCATGGTGGTCTGATGCAGTGGGTCTTCTGGTGCCTTTCTATGGTTGCCGACATTTTTTCAGCGCTTTGTGTTGCTTTGACTTTTGTAAAAGTAGACCACACAGGCTTCCTTTGGTCCCCATGGATATTGATGAGCCAGGGGTCCCATGATCCTGTTAACAGTTTTACTGTGCATAGTTTGTAATCGGTTCTCCTCTCAGTGGTGTTGATGCTATGTCTGAATGGTGTATATTCCTGGAAACCAAAGATTACAGGACTGTGACCTACAAAACTAGGGGACAAGTGGGCATGACATGTGGGCACTACACGCACAGTATAAAGAGCTGGACGCTGAACTTTATTTACTAAAAACATGAAGGAGCGATAGAAGCTTTTTGTAATTTTTCTATCATGCACGACAGGACAAAAGGGGTGGGATTTGTAACTGTTACTGAGGTATACATTAAAATAATAAACACACAGCTGGTTAGCAATACACTGCTGTTTGCATCACACAAACTATCCTAGACATCAAAGTTGAAAGTAGGTTAGTTAAAGAAAGACCTTAATGAACATCTATTCTAAATCACAGCACAGTGAACATATATATTTTTTTATATTTGTGATTTGAGACACAGCTAAGTCATTCAGTAACACTTAACGAAGTGTTTAAAATTGATTCACGAAAACAAACACCACAGTGCAGAATGTATAATGGTTCTTAAGCACACTTCCACATGGTTATACTTGGTCTTTCCACTGAACATATTTACACACAGCACAGACTAACATGGAAACCCAAGGAACAAAGAACCTTGTGAGGAAGAGAAAAGTTTTTGAATGAGTTTTCTGCATGACAGCAATATGGTGAACACAAACAACATGAAGTGATTCTTCTCTTTCATGCCTCTGATACACACGTAAATTACAATTCATTAGCCAAAAAGCTAAAAAATGTAGCTAATAAAGGTGGGTCATGTGATGAATCAGAAATGTCTTTTTCATGTTTATTACATTACACCCACAATAACTCCTCATCTGTTAAAGAATATCATCAGGAACATAAATTATTATTATTATTATTATTATTATTATTATTATTATTATTATCGCGAGACACAGCTGAAGAGTTTGCCCTGATATGTCTGAGTGATTCATAAAGAAACATATTTATATTTAGTAACTGACATTTCAGACACAAGTCTGCTCTACTGGCAGAAATAGACCATGAAAAAGCCACACTCATTTTAAAGCACATTATCTAGCTAGCTGACATGGATTTGGACATTTGCATGAAATGTGCTTCCAGTAAAACTGACATCCTTTATTATTTTTTAAATCTTTATCTGATTGCATTTTAAGCCCAAAGTTCATTAATCCATTCATTCATCTTCTATACTGCTTAACCTGTACAGGGTCGTGGGAGAAATAGAACCTTCCCGGGATAGGAAGGCAGGGTACTCCTGGATATGGTACCAATCCAATGGAGGGCACATACATACCGTACACACAATCACATGCTCATTCCCACACAACGGGAAATTTGGGATCACTAGTTAGCCTAATCTGCATATTTTTGGACTGTAGGAAACTGGAACACAAAACTAACTGTTGCATAAGTATGCTTTAATGCAAATTTTAGGAAAGTTTCAACAATTATTATCTGTAAAAACAGCGGGAACGTTATTCTAGAACTTAACCGCTAACTGAAATTTGACTGATCTGACAAATGAATGCTGCAGTAAACGGATGTATGACAAACTAAACACGCTCCTTTAATCTCAGCAAACATGCTCTTTAAATATTAACACACACACACGCAGAGCATCTGCTAAGTTGTGAAATGTAATGCAGATACGTGTACATCCCTAACGTGTATGAAAGGGCCAACTATGTCAGTGAGCAAATTAAATACCAACATATATTTTGCATGTGTGTGTGTGTGTGTGTGTGTGTGTGTGTGTGTGTGTGTGTGTAGGTGTATGTATGTGTGCATGTGTTGGAAGGAGAGAAAAAGAAGAGAGAGTATGTGAAAAGCAAACATCAAACATGGCTCCATGATGATCCTGTTTCTTCAGGATCTTGTCTGTTTAACTCAATCAACATAAATGACTTTCACTCACACACACACACACACACACACACACACACACACACACACACACACACACACACACACACACACACACACACAGCTCTTATTCTAGGGTTAGTTTATCATTAGGGGTATTTGCTTATTAAAATAACCACGTTCTCAGTGTTCTTTCTGAGCACAAACAGTTTGTAATGCACCTATGGGAAGTACAGAGCTTTATCCCAAATTGTTCTAATATTTAACATATAGTGCACTTACAGTAGTAGAGAGCACCTGTCAGCCAGGCTCACAACACCTGTCAGTAGGGTCAACTACTGACAAAACCTTTGTTGTCTCCTTCATTAGAATTCATATTAGACCTTAAATAACATATACTTAATAAAAACACTCATTCTCACTCACTCATTCATCGTCTATACCCAGAGGAAACCCACCAAGTACAGGGAGAACAGACCTGAGACGGGAATCAAACTCTCGACCTTCGAGTGCTAACCACTATGCCGCCACAAGAAATAAAACCGCCACATTAAGCGTGTTTTCGTTAATTACCCTAACTGTCGGTCGCAGCATGAGTCAGTACGGCCAACAATACTGGAAAAGGGGGACAGCAGGTGCCAAAATCCACACTGAAAACCAGTCATGCTAGGACTTTCAGCAAGGAAAAACATCAGTAGTGGTAAAAATGTAAAACTATTTTCCCCCATTATTCACACCAACTGTTGGACACCATTTCCACAAGACGGACATGTGTTGGTGAAGCAAAATGACTAGTTAAATCATAAAACAACTTATAATCTGTTGATAATAAAAGGTGTGCATGGAGTTGTTGTATAAAAGCAATAATATACTCAGGTTGTGCTGTTGTAATCAATATCAGCCAAGCAGTGGTACCTACAACCACATGACAGCCATGCTAATATTCAGCACAACAGCACTCCTTTCCATGTGGTGTTGCTTAAATATACACTGCCTGGCCAAAAAAAGTCACACAATAAAATATTTTGTTGGATCAGCCATAGCTTTGGTTACGGCATGCATTTACCGTGGGGTTGTTTCAATAACTTAATGCTGTGTAACAAAATGAATTTCTGTCTAGAGTCACATTCATTTTTAGCTCAGATTTTGAATTGATGACGAGAGGGTGGAACGCTTCATGATGTTTTATCGAGAACATTCCAAATACTTTCAATGAGGTTACGGTCAGGACTCTGTTCCAGGATTCCAATTTGAATCCTGGAATATCCCTGTGCCATCAGGAAGGAAAACACCATTAATGTGATACCCTGGTCACTCAGTACATTCTGGTCACCAGCTGATTTAATTTATTGCCACCTAACATTGCTGAGTCTAGACCTCACCAACTGGAGCAACTCCAGATCATAACACTGCCTCCGGAGGCTTGTACAGTGGCCATGATGCATGATGGGTTCATCCCTTCATGCTCTTCCCCTCTTACCCTGAACTACACATAGCTTCTGGACTCATCAAACCACAATACCATTTTCCATCGCTCCAAAGTCCAGTCTTCATGGTCATTTGCAAGTGGAAGCCTTTAAAAAAAAAAATTATTCTCACTAACAAGTGTTTTTTCTATTGACACCCAAGTGTTTAGCACCAAAACAAGGCTTCAAAATATACTGTCAGTCTTTAAAATGTAACTTCAAGTGGGTTTAAGTGATTACGTCATACTTGGTTTTCTCCGCACATTTCTTCTGTAAAGTTAGCGCTTCATCACTATCCTTTCCCGTTTTAATAATATGTTTAATAAGATTATGTGCTTATTAAAATAAAAGAGGAACTTAATGTTCTTCTTAAACACACATAGCACAGCATTTCATACCAAATGGTCCCGTATTTAAAATATAATGCACTTTGTATGGAGCTAGGCTCACAATGCAGGTCAACTATTGCTAAAAAACTTTTGTTGACTCATTCATTAGAACTTAAATAACATAGACTTAAGTCATAATCAAATATTTAATTGAACTACTTTTAGCTTTGGAGTTCTCTGTATATCGTGGGAATGGAAATGCTCTTATGATCCCTATTAAACATAGAATTGACTTTTACTGTCAGTGTTTAGAATGCAGCTTCAAGTGTTAGGTGGCATAGTGGCTTAGTGGTTTGTACCTTGCACCTCCAGATTCTGGGTTCAATTCCTGCCTCGGGTCTATGTGCATGGTGTTTGCATGCTCGCCCTGTGCTTGGTGGGTTTCCTCTGGATGCTTCCTCCCACAGTCCAAAGACATGGCTAATTGGCATTCTCATATTGCCCATAGTGTGTTTTGTAGCATGAGTGTGTGTACAGTATGTGTGTGTGTACCCTGACTCATGCCCAAAGTCTCCTGGGATAGGCGCCAGGCCCCCCTGACCCTGTATACAAGATAAAGTGAGTGCTATAAGAGAGCTTCAAGTGTCGCAAGCCATCGTCAATCATATTTATTCATGCTTTTTTCTTCCCACAGGGCAATATTCTATTGAAGAATTATTATTTGACCCTGCTGTAACACAATAACCTCTTTCTCATGAACACAGGATACATCTTCTGATATGGCTGTTATCAGATATATATTTTAGATGTGATATAAAACTTTCTAGGTGAAGCTGAATATTGTCACAGAACAAAAGTTAAGGGAATATTATTACAACAATGAAAAATAATCACATGTGCACTAAAGCAACAGTCAGAGTTTCCACTGAACTTCAACATCAACATCAACACTACCCTGGTCTTAGTGCACTACCAAGGGCTCATTCATTACATCACTACTCAATCACTCACTCACCGTCTCAAACTGGTTTAATACTAAATAAACCTAAAACTGTTACAATCACTAGTACTAAAACTAAAGGTGTGTGTGTGTGTGTGTGTGTGAGAGAGAGAGAGAGAATGAGGAGTCCCAGCTCCATGAAGAAATATGCAAAATATATGCAAATGAGCAGGTGATTCCTCCCTTGATTTACCCTCCATTCATTTGCATGAAATTGCATGGCATTTTCAGGGTTCAGCTCTGTGCCAACTGCGTGTGTGTGTGTATAAGTAAGTGTACCTGTATATCCCACAGATATCCCCCCAAAAAATCAAACAGCAGATAAAAGTGGTGTTTTTGTGGCCTATATCATGAGCCGGAGTGTAGGACAGGACCAAATATCCATGCTGATGATGGGAGTTTGTGAATTTCAGACTTGTTCTTATTTAAAACAAAGTGGGAATGAAAGAAGAAAGGCATCACTGTAATGCTTTCGAACATTGTGTGTGTGTGAGAGGAGACCGCACCTCTTGTTTTTGGCTTGTTTACACAGAGCAAGCTGAGTGTGGCTCCGTCGTTTACATCATTCCATCCGATCAGGAGAGAAAGTGTGTGTGTGTGTATGTGTGTGTGTGTGTGTGTGTGTCGTGAGGCAGCTTGTGCCTCCTCTGCGCGCCCGGGATTCCTCCACAGCCTTAAATATGGCAGTTATTTTTAACCCACAGCGTAAGAGCCGCCCACCGTGTTCCCTCAGCCAGGAGGGGAAATGGAACAGAGCCACACTTCCTGGTCACATGACTCATCTGACCAATTAGAGAATGAGAGGCACAGGGAATAGGGGAGGAAAAGAGGGGGGATCCAGGCATACTGCCCAGACCTCAGTGCCTCAATCCGGCCCCTGTGTGTGTGTGTGTGTGTGTGTGTGTGTGTGTGTGTGTGTGTGTGTGTGTTTGTATGATGTCAGAGACAGTAGAACGATCATGTCCGAGACCATGTCCTGTTCATTACAGGTGACTAATGTATACAGTCTAGCCCTACCAATAAAGACAGTGTGTGGATTATACAGTAAATCGGGCATGTGGTTTAGCACACATTGAAGCCCAGTTCCTACTTTTTTGATATAGATAAAAAAAACTGGGGTTGCCACATCTCTGACGTCATTAGCCAAACATAGATACAAAGTGCTAATGGAAGGGCTAAACTGAAATTAGCTGGTCATACTTAAAGGCACAGAAAAGCTAATGATTTGGTGTGGTCATGCCACAGATAATGCAGATTACTTAAAAATATCTCTACACCGCACTGCGAGCGTCTACAGATCCATATTGAGAGAACTTCTAGAAGTACTATAGGGTATTATGTTTATATTACATGACATGCTTTGAAATTTAAAATTAATCTGACATTCAATAACACGTGAATGATACTTATACAGGTGTATAAGTAATGTATACTAATACATTTATTTCAGTAATGCAACTTATCTCAGTTTATTTAAACTTTATTTATCTCATGCAATTAATCTCAGAAAATTTGAATATTGTGAAAAGGTTCAATATTCTAGGCTCAAAGTGTCACACTCTAATCAGCTAATTAAGCCATAACACCTGCAAAGCGTTCCTGAGCCTTTAAATGGTCTCTCAGTCTGGTTCAGTAGGAAGCACAATCATGGGAAATACTGCTGACCTGACAGTTGTGCAGAAAACCATCATTGACATCCTCCTTAAGGTGGGAAAGCCTCAAAAAGTAATTGCAAAAGAAGTTGGATGTAACCAAAGTGCTGTATCAAAGCACATTAATAGAAAGTTATGTGGAAGGGAAAAAAAAGTATGGAAGAAAAAGGTGCACAAGCAGCAGGGATGACTGCAGCCTGGAGAGGATTGTCAGAAAAAGGCCATTCAAAAGTATTCGGGACTTTAACAAGGAGTGGACTGAGACTGGAGGCAGTGCATCAAGAGCCACCACACACAGACGCGATCCTGGACATGGGCTTCAAATGTATTCCTCTTGTCAAGCCACTCCTGAACAACAAACAACGTCAGAAGCGTCTTACCTGGGCTAAAGAAAAAAAAAAAACTGGTCTGTTGCTCAGTGTTCCAAAGTCCTCTTTTCTGATGAGAACAACTTTTGCATTTCATTTGGAAACCAAGGACCAAGAGTCTGGATGAAGAATGGAGAGGCACACACTGCAAGATGCTTGAAGTCCAGTGTGAAGTTTCCACAGTCTGTGTTGATTTGGGGAGCCATGTCATCTGCTGGTGTTGGTTCACTGTGCTTCATTAAGTCCAGAGTCAATGCATCTGTCTACCAGGAGATTTTGGAGTACTTCATGCTTCCTTCCGCAGAGGAACTTTGTGGAGATGCTGCCTTCATTTTCCAGCAGGACCTGGCATCTGCACACAGTGCCAAAAGCACCAAAACCTGGTTCAATGACCATGGGATTACTGTGCTTGATTGGCCAGCAAATCTATGGGGCATTGCCAAGAGAAAATTGATAGACATGAGACCGAACAATGCAGAAGAGCTGAAGGCCGCTATTGGAGCAACCTGGTCTTCCATAACACCTCAGAAGTGCCACAGGCTGATAGCTTCCATTCCACGCCGCATTGAAGCAGTAATTGCTGCAAAAGGGGCCCAAACCAAGTACTGAGTACATATGCATACTTATACTTTTCAGAGGTCCAATATTGTACTATGTACAATCCTTGTTTTATTGATTGCATGTAATATTCAAATTTTCAATATTTAAATTTTTCGCGTTTCACCTGTAGATGGTACTGATGTTAACCTGCACAACTTCATAGTTATAGACAAAAATTACAGTAAAAATATTTAAGTTCGGGGCAGCACAGTATAGTGGTTATACTCTATACTCTATAGAGCTTACAGCTCTAGGTTTAAGAGTTCGATTCCCACCTCGCGTCCATGTGCTGGAAGTTTGCATGTTCTGGTAGGTTTCCTCCACGTTTTCGAATTTGCGGTTGGATAAGTGGAATAGAAGATGAATGAATAGTTCAGGTAGGTTTACTTACCACTGATACCATCTTGGCACCCTGACATTACCATTATGTGACACGGTGCCACAATTGAATATGGATGTGCCAATTGATCATGAATACAACCATGTAAACATATTCTGGAACTACCACATACCTAAAGGTCTAAAAAAAGCTGTATCTCTGACGCAAATTTGCTACAGAAAATTTGTAGCCAATGCCCTCAAGCTGCGGATTACTATAGGTCACACTGACAAACCCATGTAAGCAACAGTCTTACTATATGAATGCCCATGCATGATTCTTGAATTCCTAGCAAAAATCATGAAAGTGGGAACTGGGCTTCATAGTACAGTGATCCATATTGGTCTAATGTTTGATTTGACCTATAGTGAGAAGGGCATGTGGTATTGGATCCATCCATAGTGGACCAGTGGGTTCAGTAAGCATTTTATCCTGGTCATGTATCCTGAAAACTTTAGGGACAATGCAAGGTAAATTCATCTTGAATTGGACTCTAGTCCATCTCACACACCATTCACATGTAGGGACAATTTTCCATAGCCTAATTATCTGTATGTTTTTGAACATTTGAAAGAAACTGGAGAACCAGATTGGGGGGTGACTGTGATGTCGCTCCAGAATTAGAAACTTCTGAAAAGAAAGCTAGAATTTGTAAGCAGTACCAGGCTTGCATTCATACACACCTATACATGAATGCACACACACACACACACCTACACACACACGCGCGCGCTCGCAAACACAGAGCTAGTCAAAGCATTAACTGTGTTTGTATACCCATGAATGTGATATTTCATTATTATTATCTGATTTCACTAGGTTATTTATGTATTCATGTAAACACCACACTGTAATATCTTTTTACAAATCAGACTCCTGTTGCCAGTAATGCCAGTAGAATGTAAGTTCTACTGTATCCTACTGTATCCTATTTATGTACCACAACATACTTAAATGTACTGGTCCAAGTAAGAGATTTATCCTAACTTGATGAAATGAAATGATGTGAAGTGAATGCAACATTGAAATGAAGTGAATGCAACATTTAACTGATGACTAAAAGTTTAAATATATATTTTTTTGTGGTATATGACTTTCAGACGACTTGCTGGAATAAATATCATTATTAAATTAAACTACATATTCCCTGTTTTATATTTCATTTAGAAAATGTCATTATTTGCTCTGAGATGCATCATTTATGTTGCCATCTTTTTTTACTTAGGTAAATTAGTACACAGAGGACCACAGATGTTAGAAAGCGAGGGATTTGCTCCATCCACTCCATCCACCTCTCTAGTATTGCAGTACTTTCAGGTATATTTTTAGTGGCAGTGGTAGTCCAGCAGGATAAACCTCTGTTATACTGATCAGAAAGTCGGGGGTTCAAGCCGTTACTCCACCAAGGAAGTTCCTTAACCCTGTCTGCATTTGACTTCCAATAAAAAAAAAAGATTTAGTGTAAACCAGTATTCACAGTGTATTTATAATGTAAATAAGATATAGTGTAAACCAGTAGCCAAGGTTGCTCTCAGCACTACATGTCACAGTCAAGCACAAGACCCTCTCGTCCATCCTCATGGTAGTGGTTTGCCTTCTACCTGGAGCAGTGGTCATACTGTATCTGGTGACATGGTGAGGATCCATACACTTACTGGACTGCTGTCTATGAAGCCAGATGTTGCATAAGTCTAAGTGCTGGGTCCTCTTCTGTTCTCTCTCTATACTCGATCCCTTGGTGAGGTCATATCTGTACAGTGTTATTCATACTACTCTCAACTCATCCTTTCCTTCTCTCACCAAGACCCTTTATCCATGATTAAAAGTGTCTGGTATATTTTTTTTTTATTTGGTACTGAAATTATTATTATTATTATTATTATTATTTTATTACAATAATAAAAAATATATATATTACTCACTCTTACTCGCTCATCCTCTATATCCTGTAAGAGCACTAGGAGGGATACACCCTAGACAAGTTACCAGATCATCCCAGATTTTTTCCCATTATTATTCTTTTCATAAAATGTAAAGATATTTCTGTTTGTAGAAATTAGTATAATATTTTTATTTATTTTAATAGTAATGTATTGTTATTAGTTGTTTAGAAAACTTATACACATCCAGTGGTCTTTACTGATTACGGGTCCCTTGAAATCATAATGCACCCTCTGCCTTTATAAAGCCAACCCTTTTCAACTGCCATAGCATTATTAATGAACCCTTCTAACTCAGGGGCCCTAGGAAATGTCCTCCCCCACCTTTACAGCACCCCTGTGAAACCTACAGTATTATGTTGGCATTGGAGAAATGTCTGTGGCTAACAAGATATGATACTTTTGTTATATTGAGCAGGCCTATGTAAGTTGCAATGCACACTGTTTCAGTGTAACAAATTATTCTTAGATTTGGAATTTAATATCATGAACACAGACAAGTGGAGGAAACTTAAAATCGCTCAAACAATGTCAAATCATCATGGTATTATGTTGTAGAAACAATATCACTGTAAATCCACAGGAGCAGGAAAATGGTTTAGAACCAGCAACATTTACAGTTACATTTAACTGGTGTAACTGTCTGATGGATTTCAGACATGTGGTCTCATGTATTTTCTACATCTGTGCAAACAATCGTGGAAAGAAAAAGCCCCTGTCTTTGGATCAGAAGAAAAAAAAATTACTAAGAAAACAAAAATAGCAAAAAATTGTACATCGGATATGTCTTCTTCAGTTTTAGTGCCATAAAAAATGTATTTGCTCAATGAAGTGAGAGTAGATGTGACATCACAGGTGTAACTGAATGTGTTAACTGATGAGTGCAGGTAAACATGCTGGACTTATTACACCTGTCTATCCGTCTATCTGTCTGTCTGCTTAGGCATTAGTAAAGCTTGAACTCAGAGCCGGGGTGATGAAACAGGGTGAGAACCACTGCAACATCACAGAGGGGAGACTGCTCTGTCTATCGCTCTCTGTTTCTTTTCCCTCTCTCTCTCTCTCTCTCTCTCTGACATGGATGGTGGGATTCCCCCAAATCCCCCGTTACACCACTACTACGTCTACAATGTGAAATTAAATAAGGAGGTACCATGTTTTCTTTGGACGGACTATGTGTGTGTGTGTGTGTGTGTGTGTGTGTGTGTGTGTGTGTGTGTGTGTGTGTGTGTGTGTGTGTGTGTGTGTGTGTGTGTGTGTGTGCGTGTGTGCGTGTGTGTCCTTATTGTGACACATTTTCCAGTTTTTCCTGATGACTAAGTGACGTCTGAAATTCTTCAGCAAAATCCTTCTCTTGCTTTGTCTTTCATTTGATCTTCATGTTCTTGAATTTTTACTTTTCTCACAACTTTTCCTTTTACACAAACTGCAGTTTTTTCTTTACTTTAGGGTCAGTGTATACACTGCCTCATTCTTATTGCATTAATAAACTGTTTTATTCTTCCATGATGACAAACACAGACATCACAGGAATACTGCACACGTTAAGACAGCAGGTTCTGGGATTTTTATAAACCTAAAACCGCATTTTTTTTTTACACTTTCTGCCTCGTTTCTCTGCACAGATGAAGAGTGGAGGCGAATTTATACTGCTCTTTAAAATTTTTCACTGAGATTACATTTCTGGAGCCATGTACACAACGAAGGCTAAGTCTTAAAGCAGCCTCTTATTAGCAGAGTATCTCTGGGATTTTAGATGCATCAAAATCTGTCATGTCAGTATTTTACAGGTTGCATGTGTAAGCGTCTAGAAAGTTTACACCATGTTGTAAAAAAAAATTTTAAGCTGTAAAACCCCATTTAATGTATACAGATCAGCCATAGAAGTCTGGCACTGGAACATTAGCAGTGGAGCCTTTGGGTACTGTGGGATGTAGTGTGGGGCCTCAATCAAGCTGTCTTTTGATCTTCATAGGCATGGATACAGTAAGCCTTGAGTGCCCATGATCCTGTCCCCAGTTTGCTCATATGTAATTGATAAGCAATGTTATTCATATATATTTTAAAAGGTCAAATAGGTAAAATTATACTAGGTTTATTCGGTGAAAGTAAAATTGTATAGTTACCAGACAGAATTATATTCAACTAGACTTAGCAAGTGGTTTATATTACGTGATTTATTTAAAAGGTTTGAAAGGTTCACAAGTCAGACAATTCTAATCAAAAGAATATAAGGAAAACAGCAAAATGCTTAACTAGCATCTTAACTCTTCTTACCACAATCTGATGATATCATTTGACCTAAAGATGCTAAGTTCAAAGAGGATAGATAATCTTCATTCATAAGCGTTTGTTTAAAATAAAAAAACATTTCAACTAACATAAACCAAAGCAACATTTCAGCTAACAATACCAAGAAAGCTAATCATATTCTGTTAGCATATGTAATTATCATTTTTAGCAGTATAAGGCAGTGCTTTGTGAACTGTCAGAACAGAATTTTGCCTCTGTGTTTTCTCATTTATCCCATTACTTATCTCATTAGCATTATGCTAACTGGTCCACATTCCCATTCCCTAATTAGCATAAATGAAATAAATGTAGCACCTTTTCTGTTGGTACCCCTAGTGAACTGTGGTTTAAGATTTCTGTTTACACGACAAATGAGGAGTATGAGGAACATTTTCGTACTTGAATCTCCTGATTGAGCTCCAGTTCTAGAACAAAATCAGCCTTTGACACTATAATTGCAGCAATCAGGGGTATTTTTGGAGAGATTTCGCTTCTTGGAATAGAGAAAGAGAACATCACTGGTTCTTTAATGAGCATTGAGATTTGCTATATAGCATACAACAATTTCAGAGTGTAATTGCAGTCAGAAGGCTAAAGATTGTGCTCCTGCAAAGGTGTTCAACTTTCCTCAATTTTCCCCCTTTTCACCTTCAAAAATTGTGTGTGTGTGTGTGTGTGTGTGTGTGTGTGTGTGAGAGAGAGAGAGAGAGAGAGAGAGAGAGAGAGAGAGAGAGAAATTTAGTAAAAATGAAAACTTTGAAACTAACTTTTGTATAAGGACATAAATCTGCTCTGGCCTAAAATTGAGATTGATGCTAGCATTGATTATGTGTGGAATATGGCCAAAAAATATGTGGACACCGGATCATCAAATACATATTTTCCCCCAAACTCTTGCTGCAAATTTGGAAGTAGTTGAAGAATGTTTTAGTATGCTGTGGTGTTATAGTTTCCCTTCACTGGAACAAAGAAGCTCAAACATGTTCCTGCATGACAATACCCCTGTGCTCAAAGCCAGCTCCATGAATAGATGTTTTACCAAGATTGGACTGGACAAACTGGAGTGACCTGCACAGAGCCCTGACCTCAACCTCATTGAAAACCTTTGTGATAACCTGGAATGCTGACTGCCATCTTAACACCAGTGCCTGACCTTCCCAATGTTCTTGTAGCTGAATGAACACACATGCACATGCCAAAATCTATTAAAAAGCTTTCAGAGAAAAGTGAAGATTATTATAACAGCAACTTAAATTGAAATAAATATCAAAAGCACATGCATATGTAATGGGCAGATGGTCCACATACTTTTGGCCATGTAGTGAATCTACTTACTTAGCAGCTAAATATCCAATGTTTCATAATTTCACCTAAATGTCAATATTTTTTTCAAGTGAATTTCTATACTTTGTGTCACGTTTTTATGCTTGACACTTACTTTAACATTAGTTAAAGTTAACACAGACAAAGTTACCTGTCACCTCACAGAATTCTTGTAGGACGCTGTGGTTTATGGTGACATGAACACGGAGTCATTGATCTATAATAACTATTGAGTTAGTTATGGAATAAACCCCCCCACAACCCTACCAGTATAAGTGGAATGGATGCATGGAGGATAATTTCCTCCGGTTTGCAAACAAGAGTTCATGTGCAACTGCATTTTAAATACTTCACAAAGGCTTCTAGAAATTACCATTTTGGAAAGCTGAGTGCCTTTGATCCAGCAAACACTTAAAGAGTCACATAATGAAACTTACATACTGTATAACCTGTCACATATGTAAGTGTTACATAGTGACACATACACTACATACATGACAGGTTATACGTATTAAAATGTAATTATAAGCAATAATATAGCGTTGGTATTACCCACTTATGATTTTAGATACATCCTCAGAAAAAAATAGTTTATTTAAAGGTACAAATGAAAGTTAAAGGTTTTTAGCTAGTTTTGGAATATAAGCATCACAAACTTTTTTAAAATTATGCTCTTTTTCTGTATTCTATATTTTTATTTCCGCAACTGTCAGTGTTGCTGTAGGATTCTCTTTCACTTTCAATTTGTCAGTCTCACTGTCTGTCTCTTGGTCTGCTTCTCTGGCTGGCTGGCTCTGTGTGTTGGTCTGTCTATCTGTCCCTCTGTCTCTCTGCCTATATGTCTTACTGTTTGTCTCTCTCTCTCTTTTTCTGCCTGTCCCTCTGTCTCTGTCTGTCTCTGTACATCTATCTCTCTGCCCATATGTCTCACTGTCTCTCTCTCGTTCTCTCTATCTGCCTTTCTGTCCATTTGTCCCTCTGTCTATATTTCTGAATGTCTCTCTGTCTAACTGTCTCTTTGTCTGTCTGTCTGTCTGTCTCTCAGTCTGTCTCTTAGTCTATCTGTCCCTCCTTCTGTCTCTCCCTTCAACATATGTCTCATGGTTTGTTCCCTAGTCTGCCTATCTGTCTGGTTGTCTCACTGTCCACATGTCTCTGTCTTTCTGTCTGTCCATTTGGCTTTCTGTCTATCTGTTTTTCCATATGTCTCTCTGTCCAGTTTTCTGTCTGTCTGTCTATCTGTTTCTCAGTTCTGCTGTCCCTCTGTCCGTCTCCCTGTCATGCTCTCTGTTATTTTTTTTTCTTTGTTTTGGCTTCTTTCTTTCTTACATTCATATGTCTTATAAGGCACATACAAACAAACATGCATGCACGCATAGGCACACGCACATGTAAGGACGCACACATACACAGCTTAGTGTTGATTCCCTTTTATGATTTATAGATTTAATTTCCTAGAACAAACAAGTTTATTATTGTTCTGTAAGTCGTGGTGCTGTGTGTAAAAATAAACCACTCTGTTTTCTTCTCTTTTATCCTTCTGTGCTTTAAAGTGCGTTTGAGAGGAAAATGGCACAGAAGTACGCGCGTGTGTGTGTGTTTTGTTGATGTCAGCAAGCGCAGTGTGGCACTGTGGGTAAAATGTCCCTCATGCCTTTAATAAATAGATTCATGTGAAGCTAGTCATTTAGAGGTTTTGCGCTCTTTTAAACTTCTATACATCTGTGTGTGTGTGTCTGCGTGTATGTGTGTGTGTGTGTAAGAGAGAGAGAGAGAGGGAGAAATTGAGAATGTTTGAGGCTCCATGACTGAAGTGACTCTGTAACAATTTCAGTTGTTACAACAATGTCTCTAGAAGCCTTGTGGGTGGAGTTTTAGCCTTGATTTTTTTGTTAATTATGTTAATATATGATCATTATTAAAATCAGTAGTGTAGTATGTGATTTGGGACACAGTCTGTGAGTGTGTGAGTGCGTGAGTGTAAATCACTTTTTAACGGCACACACACACACACACACACACACACACACACACACACACACACACACACACACACACACACACACACACACACACACACACACTCTTCAAATCTGACATTTCACATATTATATTATATATACTATACTGTATATATACTGCTATTTTTTCAATTATATATCTCATTACACACAATATTATTTGCTGTCTGATCAGATAATCACACAATTGAATGCAATTGAATAATGTGAAAAACGGCGAAATATAAAGAAAAGCATTGTATTGTTTGTGTCTGTACATACCCACATACAGGTATCTCTGTCGAACTTGATCGTTGTAGGGTAATAGAGGAGAGGAGTCGTGAATAGATGGAGAGAAAGAGTGAGAATAACGAAGGAGGAGAAAAAATCCTGCAAACAGCAACATGGCACAAACAAAACACAAAAACTACATGCAAAATAATATAAGTTGGAACACAGGAATAAATAAATGATAAATAAATAAACTTAATGTATAAATGAAAATAAGCAAATAAATAAATAAATAGCCATCACTTCACTGTGCATTAGAAGCTGTGAGTGCGTGTGTTGGCCTTTTATAGGAGATGTGGCAGGATAAGAAATGATGGTGATTCACAAAGTTTACGGAAAGAAACACAATATTCTTAAGAAATTCATGTGCAGACCTACACACACGTATGCAGACATGCACACACACGCACGCACAGTGATTCTGACCATGTTTGGTTTTCCTGTTTTGATCATTTACAGCAAAACTCTAGTGGAAGTGAGGCAAAGTGTAAATAACTCTGATTCATTCATAAACACACACACACACACACACACACACACACACACACACACACACACACACACACACACACACACACACACACACACACTGTTTACTGCATAGTGCACTTCTTTGGAGTTTTGCTAACAACTCAGCCAATAAATCTCAAGAGTAAAACTCATTCTAATTACTTAGTGTCCAACAGACCCAATCACCCATAATGCATTGATGCATTGTGAGGATGTGTTTGTGTGTATGTTGGGTCCAACGTCCCTGTGTCATGGCCTATGTCTGTGATTGTGTCTCATGTGTATTTGTCTTTCTTTGAATCTGTTTGTGTCTGTGTGATGTCAATGTCAATGTCTGTCTCTGTCAATGTACCTGTGTGTGTGTGTGTGTGTGTGTGTGTGTGTGTGTGTGTGTTGCGCGTGTGTGTGTGTGTTGCTGAAGTCAATTAACATGACACATCTGATACCTCTCTCACTGTCTCTCTGTCTTTCTTTCTGTCTGTCTCTCCTTTCCTCTCCGTCTCTCTCTGTCTGTCTGTATGTCTCTCCCTCTCTCTCTGTCTCTCTCTCTCTCTCTCTGACTCTCGATGTCTCTCTCTTTTTCGCTCTGTTTTTCTTTCTCTCTCCATCTGTGTGTCACTGTCTTTGTCTCTGTTTGACTGTCTTTGTCTGTCTGTCTCAGTCTTTGTCTGTTCTCGCTGTCTTTCATTCTCTCTAATAGCAAGTTTGTGTTGTTGTTGTTGTTGTGTGTGTGTGTGTGTGTGTGTGTGTGTGTGTGTGTGTGTGTGTGTGTGTGTGTGTGTGTGTGTGTGTGCCTAAGCATGTTGAGACAGAGGTAGAAAGCAGTTGGAAAGCAGCCGAGTTAAGTTGAGTATATCAGAGCAGTACTGGCTTCTATCATTTTCTCCTCAGAATAAAACTCACACGTTTATCACCCTGAGTTCCTCAGTTGCGCACAATTATGGGTGTCTCTGTTCCCGTGTCAGTGTGTCTGTGTGTTTGTGTGTATCTGTGTCTGGATGTATATACAGTATGCATTCATGTGCATCTGTGTTTGTGTCTGTGCCACTTTGAGTGTGACTTCTGTTTGTCTGTATCAGTGTTTCTGTATCTATCTATGTGTGTGTGTGTGTGTGTGTGTGTGTGTGTGTGTGTGTGTGTGTGTGTGTGTGTGTGTGTGTGTGTGTGTGTGTGTGTGTGTGTGTGTGAGTGCGTGTGTGTGTGTGTGTGTGTGTGTGTCTGTGACTGCGTATGTTTATGTGTGTCTCTATGTGTGCCTGGGTGTCTCTTGTTAGGAGAGACAGAATGTAAAGCTTTTAAAAACTCTGTCTGTCCCACAGTGTCCCGCTCTGCCCTTTCCTTCCTCCACAAATCAGATCAGTGTCTCCACACCCACTTCCTCCTGTGTGTGTGTGTGTGTGTGTGTGTGTGTGTGTGTGTGTGTGTGCGATAGAGAGAGAGAGATTGTCCCTGTTTGCTGTTCTTGCATAATTACCACAATGATGTCTGTCCACAAGTATAGCACAAGTCTGCAGTGACATCATCAGACTCCACCCCCAATTGTCAATGTCAGTCAGGGTTCACCCTTAAATGATGACATCATCAGACCACTTCACTAGGCTGAATGCTTCATTCAGCTTCAGTAAAAACAGAATGATGGCAAAATTATCAAACTTCTGCACTGATTTCTTAAACTTAACGCTTAAACTCAAACCCAAACTTTAGTTCTTCTACTCAAAACTTAAGGCAGTAAGCTTCATCTCTATAAATCATAAACCATTTTAATCTTTTATTTCTGAGATAACGCACTTCTCACTTCCTGTCTGAGTGTAACACGGAGAAAGTAGGAGTACTTATACTCCTCCTTATACAATACTATAATCATATGCATGATTCCCATTTATTTATGTTTCTTAGTATATTTAGAAACATTTAGTGTTCAGCAAGTGTTTAGTGCATGCTGAGATTTATTGGGATGCATCCTGAGAGGGCAAGAGAGAGAGAGAGAGCGAGAGAGAGAGACATTGTTTCTTGGTCTCTCTTTTGCTCTGTCTCTTTGTAGTATCTCAATTTCTCCACACACGCACACACACACACACACACACACACACACACACACACACACACACACACACACCACACACACCACACACACACACACACACACACACACACACACACACACACACACACACACACACACACACACACACACACACACACACACACACACGCGCACACACACGCACACACACAGACACACACACACACACACACCTTTCCTCCCCCACCCAAAAAGGAAGTTGTCTTTGATTTGTGTGTATCTTGTAATCCTGACACACACACACTATTATGTAATGCCTTTGAGACTGAAATCAATGGCCTCAAAAGAGAAATTTCGACATTAATATCCTACACACACACTGTAAGTGAGGGAGAGAATGGAGCCAAAATCTTTGGATTCATTCTTTCATTCATTCATTCACCACTTTATCCTTTATTTAAAAATGAAACCAGTGGGCCAATTTGGTCACTTTTGCAATCTAATAGACTACATGCACTTTCACCGTGACACAGTTAATTCACTGCGTATCGTCACAGGCGCTGTCTTTGTGCACTTTATTTCCTTTTACCTTAGTGTCTGCGTGCGTGTGTAGTGGTTTTTATTGTTGCTTATTTTGGCTCAATGATTTGCTTGTACAGGAATGTGAAGCCATTGTTGTAGTTACATCCGTCATAGCAACCAGGTAATTGGCGCACACCTGATTGCATAACTGACTGTAAAGCGGAGCAAAGTTCACACACAGGTAATGGCTAAAGGTAACGAGGTCAGTGTGTAAAGTGAACCAGACTCCCTCACTTCACTTCAATTTAGGTCCAGAGGTGAGTCACTGAGACTGAGGAAGTGATGATGTGCAAGTGAGTGTCCGGAGGGTTCCACTTAAGATGGTGGGGCTCCTTGCGTTCAGTCATTATTGGGGTCCTATATACGTACACCTCTGTATAATTCCTCTTCATCTTCAGCTATCTTAAAGGGTCCTGTAGGTCAAAGGATTTATGACCAGGTTTTTGGAGCTATCCATGAGTAATTCTATCTTGACTAGAGCCTCAGTACAAGCTGAGGAGAAACAGATGAATGGCTTGGTGCTGCCACCACTGTGGTTCACCATGGGGTTGAAGTTATTTCGTTGACAAGGGATATAATAATATAATAGCAACTACTTAGCTGACCTTTTATTAATTTATCTATCAGTATAAATTATTAATACATGTAAACCATATTTGTGATCAGGGCTGTAGATAAGCTATGAATTATGTGATCGATGCAACCTAGACCATACTGGTAAAAAAAAAATATTAAGAAAATTTCTTGGAAAAATATGTGAATTGAAAGTGAAATTCATTGGTAAACAACAGCATGAAAGGAATTCGGTGGCATTCTTTAAGGTCAAACTTTAACTGAGTAACTGTGTGACACCAAAACTGACGTGATTGTTCCCAGTCACATGCTGACTAAGCAGTGCAATATAGAATAAACTATGTTTTTTAAAGCTGCATTATTGCTAGTCAAGGTGAGTGAACACTAGTCAGAGGTTTTTAAATTCTAGTCAGATGTGGGTGGGTAAACACTAGTGAGAGGTAGGTAAATGCTAGTCAGATATACTGTAAGTAAATGCTAGTCAGAGCATTGGTGATCTCTAGTGAGAGACATTGTGTAACATTGTGTAATATGTAACAATATATACAATATGCACATTTGTAACAATATGATAATTTAACAATGAACAGCAAATAGGTTTTAATTAAAAATAAATAAATAAATAAAAACATGAGACCAACCTCTCAGGGACACTTTACTCACAGTAACTCACACAGTTACTTTCACACCACAGGAGTGTAAATGAGTGAGCTTGGCCCTCACTCTTTATTTAGGGGTCTGCAGGTTTATGGGCCCTGAAGTAGTTCTGACATGTCCTCACATTTGTGTATTTTTCTTACTTATAAACATATAAATGTAACCTTACTTATAAACATATAAATGTCACCTCCTTCACCTAGTGCAAAGTAAATGTCCAGGATTGAGGGAAGATGGACACAGATGATCTTATACATAGAAGGCACATTTCTGGCATACTGTAAATATGGCCGTGCAAACAGACATTCAGGGTAAAACAGTGGGAACAGGAACAGTGCACCATGAAGAAAGGGAGTTAGGAAAAAAGCCCACTTTTACACCCTATACACAGTCATACATCTTTGTGCCTCTCTCGAAAAGCAGTTCTTGTTTAACTCAAGACACAAGTGAACATCACATACCAGGCATATCCATGGTGTTTATGGCTGCTTACCATAAACCGATTTGCAATTCACACAGACCCTGTGATCAGAAGTGGTAACATTCCTGGCATCTGAGGTCAGTCCATGTGCTGGTTATGCGCAGTCACAGGTGAAGCCTTATTGTGTGTTCACCCACTTAAAAAAATACAAGAGATCCATCCCGAATCCAGACCCCGGTCGTGGTTGAGGTTCCCATGACATGGTCCATCTGTAGCTCAGAGGCCTAAGGCACTGAGTTACTGATCGGAAGATCAAGTAAAAGATCGATTTTCATGGTCACAACAGTTTATAAAAAAGAAAAAAGAAACCATAAGCATGATGATAATAAAATTACTGTCATTAATCACGAATAACTATTGACCATGCATAAAGACAACACAAACGTTTGCAATGTTTAGGCAAAAGGAGCTAAAGTGTTTGTGCTAATAAGCTAACCCAAAACTGAATCAAATAGCTACCATAACATGAAGCTATCCAAAATGGGATGAATATATTAGAAACATTTACACCACAGCTGATACTGACAACCATCTGTAATCTATATACTGTAAGTTATTAGCTTAACCACCTGTGAGCTAACCTGTTTGTGCTAAGCTACATAAGGCAGTATGTTAGCATGATTTAGCAGTGATATCTACATGCTAACCAAACCATGTAAGTGACATTAAATGACAATGTTTCATATAAACTGGCAAAAGCTTGTGAGAAAACGAGGAAAAATAAATTAATATAAGTTTTATATTATCAGAATAAGGATTATATTAGACTTAAAAACTTACCCATGGTAACAGCTTGCTGTATTCTCCTCCTTATTTTACAAAAGCACAATGTTTTATTGATATGCGAGTGTACATTAACAAATAAAAATATAAATCAATACATTATATGTATGTGTATGGGTAAAAGTGATGGAACATTTTAAGTTATTTTGACAGTTACCAAAAAAAATGCAAGTAGTCCCAACGCCAAAACAGCTGAACCCATGGTGCTGGTATACTGGTAACCCTGCTGGTATAATTGCTGGTTAAGCTGGTAACCAGCTATGATGGTCTATGCTGTTTTTTTTTTTTTTTCAGTTAGTAAACGCTAGTCAGATGTGGGTGATCTCTAGTGAGAGGTGGGTAAATGCTAGTCAGAGGTGGGTAAATGCTAGTCGGAAGTGGGTGATCTCCAGTGAGAGGTGGGTAAATGCTAGTCAAATGTAAGTAAATGCTAGTCAGAGGTGGGTGATCTCTAGTGAGAGGTGGGTAAATGCTAGTCAGAGGTAAGTACTGTAAATGCTTTTCAGAGGTGGATGATCTCTAGTGAGAGGTGGGTAAAGGCTAGTCAGAGGTATGTAAATGCTAGTCAGAGCATTGGTGATCTCTAGTGAGATGTGGGTAAAGGCTAGTCAGAGGTAAGTAAATGCTAGTCAGAGCATTGGTGATCTCTAGTGAGAGGTGGGTAAAGGCTAGTCAGAGGTAAGTAAATGCTAGTCAGAGCATTGGTGATCTCTAGTGAGAGGTGGGTAAATGCTAGTCAGAGGTAAGTACTGTAAATGTTATGTTATGTTATGTTATGTTAATGGATGACCACTAATATGTGGTTGTGTGTAAGTCAGCAAAATATTGGCATTTCAATGATGTTTAAGTGTTGTTGTAGCAACGTCAGTCACCAACATTGGATAGCAGCTAGCATTTAGTTGTATGTTGACACTAAAAGTCAACATGACTGGAGTGACAGTATGCTTTGTATCCTTGCCATAATGTTGATTTACTAATCTTAAAACAATATTTCTGCTGACATTAACTGAAAGACAAAACATTATGAAACTTGTTTTTTTGTTGTTTTTTTACGTGGCACAGTAAACATTTACCAAAAGCAATAATGAAAACTAATACAAATATGTACAAAGGCATATATTTAATGTAAATAAAATGCAGATGAAGACACTGCCTGCCCCCCAAAAAAGCATGCTGTTTAGCTCTAAAACATGCATGAAGAGTACCGTACAGCATCAAGCTAAACTATAATGAAATATATGCTTATTGTTTGTTAAACCAAAAAAAGACAATAACTAGTACCTCTAAAACCTTTGATGATATGGATGAAAGTGGACATTAACATAAAAATCTTGCAACTTTACACAATCATACCAACCACAATCAAATGCTGTCTTCCAGCAATTAAGCTGCTGATTGAACAGCAGATGATATTCTATCATGTAGCTGACATAGACTCACCCAAAGGATTATTAGGAACACCTGTTCAATTTTTCATTAATGCAATTATCTAATCCACCAATCACATGGCAGTTGCTTCAATGCATTTAGGGGTGTGGTCCTGGTCAAGACAATCTCCTGAACTCCAAACTGAATGTCAGAATGGGAAAGAAAGGTGATTTAAGCAATTTTGAGCGTGTCATGGTTGTTGGTGCCAGACGGGCCGGTCTGAGTATTTCACAATCTGCTCAGTTACTGAGATTTTAAGGCACAACCATTTCTAGGGTTTACAAATAATGGTGTGAAAAGGGAAAAACATCTAGTATGCGGCAGTCCTGTGGGTGAAAATGCCTTGTTGATGCTAGAGGTCAGAGGAGAATGGGTGATTCTCCTGAGAGAAGCTGATAGAAGAGCAACTTTGACTAAAATAACTACTCATTACAACTGAGGTATGCAGCAAATCATTTGTGAAGCCACAACATGCACAACCTTGAGGCGGATGGGCTACAACAGCAGAAGACCCCACCGGGTACCACTCATCTCTTCACTCATAGGAAAAAGAGGCTACAATTTGCACGAGCCCACCAAAATTGGACAGTTGAAGACTGGAAAAATGTTGCCTGGTCTGATGAGTCTCGATTTCTGTTGAGACATTCAAATGGTAGAGTCAGAATTTGGCGTAAACAGAATGAGAAAATGGATCCATCATGCCTTGTTACCACTGTGCAGGCTGGTGGTGGTGGTGTAATGGTGTGGGGGATCTTTTCTTGGCACACTTTAGGCCCCTTAGTGCCAATTGGGCATCGTTAAATGCCACGGCCTACCTGAGCATTGTTTCTGACCATGTCCACCATGTACCCATCCTCTGATGGCTACTTCCATCAGGATAATGTACCATGTCACAAAGCTTGAATAATTTCAAATTGGTTTCTTAAACATGACAATGAGTTCACTGTACTAAAATGGGCCCCACAGTCACCAGATCTCAACCCAATAAAGCATCTTTGGGATGTGGTGGAACGGGAGCTTCATGCCCTGGATGTGCATCCCACAAATCTCCATCAACTGCAAGATGCTATCCTATCAATATGTGCCAACGTTTCTAAAGAATGCTTTCAGCACCTTGTTGAATCAATGCCACATACAACTAAGGCAGTTCTGAAGGGAAAGAGGGTCAAACACCGTATTAGTATAGTGTTCCTAATTATCCTTTAGGTGACTGTAGGCTTGCATTCTACTAAGTTCATTTCTTGTCAAATCTCATTCCAATGTACTTGCCAAAACTTGTATAATTAGTCCGTTGTACAGTAATTGTGGTTTGTTTTAACCAACACCCTTCTCAAAAGTCAATCTGAAGAAGTGTAAATGAACATTTCTGCAAAATATATCCATTAAAAATCAAATCAGGTAAACTATCTAGGTGTGCTATTGGAGGTGAACTTGGCTATGGATTCACTAGGATGGTCCTGCAATCATGACCACATTACCAGTTTCAGGTGCATTTCCACACATCTTCTATTGTAAACTGTATTAATATGTATACATAAACTAATTGATATTAAAGATGGAAGTTTGCGCAAATCACTAGGCCCAACAAGTGTCTTGCAAATGCCCTGGACAAGATGATCTCCAAGGCCCCTCCCTCCCACCAGGACACGCGCATCAGTACGTTGTGCCTTTGTGTTTGTTAAAAATAGGGTTCTCACTTGAGTTTGAGGTTGCTGATGATCAGGTTATAGTTGTCTGCCTGACTGACCAAAATGCACCCAAATGCACCCATACAGTGCAAGGCACTGTAAAAATTGAGTTGCAAAAGAAACTCACAATAGTCTTTTGTTTTATTCCTTTATTTTAGAAATTCATATTTAAATGATCAAAAACTGCCGTTTTGTGCACACTCAAACAAACCACAATAAATTAGCTTTTTTCACTTTTTGCACAAGCTGAATTCAAAAGTAAAAGTGGTTTAATTTGTGCAGCCATCTACTTCCACTAAAAAAACAAGCATTGTGTCTCAATTGCATGGTTATGTGCTATTTTAGACCAGCATTAAGTACTAGTTTTCCGATTTCCATTAGCTTTTGAATTTTAAAACCTTTTCATCGGCATTGGAATCAAAAGGCCTTTTTTGTGTACCAGCCTTCTGGATTTTCTAGATTAGTAACTATTTTGAATGTTTTCGATGTGAGACATATGATAACAATAATGAGGACAGTGGAAAGTTTTAAGAGACAGAGCTGAGTGTGTTTAACATCACTGTGCATAAAATCAAGTATAAACCAGGCTCCTCTGCTTTGCACTTTGGCATGGGTTCTTTTCCTATAACAACACAGACTGGCAAGCCTCTCCAAGTAATATTTTTAGGATTTTTTTGTCACTTACCTTATACATATATCCTCTGTGTTATTACCATATTACCATAACATATTAACAACATGTTCAAATGTTGCTGTTGCCTATTTTATAAATGTGTAATTTAAAAATCTGTGATCAAGGATTGTGGTTAAAGCAAATTCATAACGCCAATTTTGCTCAAACTGTTGGCAGGCACTTGAATGTCAGTCAGGCACTCTATGGCCTACATGGCAACACACAATGCTCCATTCAGCTGTAGCTTCAATAGGAGGTATTATTAAAATAAACTAAATTTGGCCATATTGTGTTTAAAATGTCAGTAACTTCATTTAAATTTCTTTATTTAAATAACTTCTGGCTCAATTCATATGTATTTGATGATGACGATGATGATGATGATAATAACAATATAAATTCACTGTGGGAGAGGACATGACAAGCTAACTCTTGTCTGTAGTCACTCAGGTTTCCTCAAGTAAAACTGTGCACTCACTCACTCATGGTCACGGAGGGCTAGAGACTATCCCAGGAGACTTTGGGCACGAGGCACACCTTGGATAGGGTGCCAATCCATTGCAGGAACAATAACTCACAGTACTTTAAATTTTGATTTCTTAGAACGTTTCTTTTTTTTGCACTTGAACCGCACTTACTGGCCACTTTATTAGGGACAACTTCTTGTTAACACAAGTATCTTATCGGACAATCATATGACAGCAATCCAATGCATTTAGCCATGTACTGTAGACCTATCAAGATTTTCAAACCAAGCATTGGAATGGGTAAGAAAGGTGATTTAAGTGACTTTGAATGTGGCATGGCTGCTGCTTGTTGCTTCCAGTTGGACTGGTAGTATTTTTAGTTTTATTGGTAGAATATTTCTGAAACTGGTGATACTGTATAGTACTAGGATTTTCAAAAAACAACAATTTGTGAAGTTTGGAGGAAAAAAAAGAGAGAAAACAATGGCAATCTCAGAAAAAAATGGCCAGACTGGCTCGAACCGATAGAAAGGTAACAGTTACTCATATAACATATCATTACAACCGAGGTATGCTAAGGAGCATCCCTGAATGCACAACATATCAAACCTTGAAGAAGATTTGCTACAGCTGCAGAAGACCACACTGAGAACAGTAAACTGCTACAATTTGCATGGGCTTACCAAAACTGGACAATTGACCATAAGCATAAGCAACCTGAAAGAATGTAAACATTTGAAAGGTGCTAATGATTTAATGAAGGCCAATTACGAATGACAGTCATAGTCGAGGTGGATCGGAGCCCACTTCAGGTTGTGGAAGAGATGCATCTGTGGAAAACTGTAAACACAATCATTCATGAACACCACATCCAAATTACAGGAACTTGGCTGGGAGTTATTGCTACATCCCCAGTACAGTCCCCACTCCAAGCCATTTCCACATGTTTGGGCTATTAAAGTAGTTCCCAGGCGGCGGGTGTTTCAGCCATAAAGCAGATCCGATCATGGCTCTGGTGCACTGAGGAAACTTTCTACTTTGAAGGTACCCAAGCACTCTGGGATCCCAAACTCTGGGGAAAATGCATAGCATAGCATAGCATAGCATAGCAGGGGATATCAGGATATAAAGGTAGTTCTTACGTTTGTTATGGTGTTCTGTTATTCAGATATTAAGGCTGCCCCATCTGTGCAAACAGTATGAATTTTCAACAAATCTATAACTTTAGTCAGTTATGTTAAATGGCAGTGTCAACATGTGCTAGGATTATTAGTCAAAACCGAATGCAAAAATGGCCCAAAGTGGCTAAGCTCATACAAAACCTTTCCTTTAGAGTGGGTCACTGGAATGCTGAAAATAAGGTGGAAAAAAACTGTTGAATAAAAGCAACACTCATGCTTGCAGCTGGGTTGTTGTGATTACCTGTGGCCGATTCAGAGGCCAAGCCAATTCTCAGTACCATAGCACTGCTTTGTGCAATATTGCTTATTTATAACTAATAAAATATTCATATAGTATGTTTAATAATGGTTAGATTGAAGAAGGTCAAAAGTTAGGTGTTGCAGAGGGCACTGGCTATTGTTCGAGTACTTTTTAAGGTACTGTTTTATTAATATACAGTACCAGTCAAAAGTTGTACATTCTGGAACAATACTGGATTTTTTTTTTAAACTATGAAATAATACATATGACATTAAGTAGTAAAGTAATAACAACAACAGTCAGTTGTTATTGTAAGACATGAAGGTCAGCTGTTCTGGAATAGGTCTTGTATTGTCACGTGCATTTTCAAAACCCATCAAGCACCATGATGAAACTGGCTATCATGAAGACCATCCCAGAAAAGCCTCTGCTGCAGAGCAGAAGTTTATTTAATGATGCCAGTTTCAAATACTACTAATTAACCACCGATTAACAGCACCTCAGATTAGAGCAGTTATGAAAGCTCCTGCGCTGTTAGACATGACTGAAATCAGGCTTTGTTAACGTCAAACCTTTCACATTTCTCTTTGTAAAAGACAGAAAATGTTTGAACAACTCCAAATCAAACTTGATTAAACAGGTAGAGTTGGTTCTCCTTTTGATGTCACATTCAAAACATGTACTCTTGCATTATGAATCCATGCAAAAATGGATTGTTAACAGATAGCATCATGACCCATCAAACAAAAGCCACAGTGATCCTAGTCCAAATAAACCTTCTTTTTGAAGTTCTTCTTTTTATTTGTGTACTATCCACCATGTTGTCCTACATTATTATAATTAGATGACTAATATCAAAAGGCAATGTGATTGCACCTGTGTCAGTTCATAAACCTCCTATTAGCTAAACTTAAACCAGTAAGCACAACCCAAAACTGACTTACATACAGCATACATATAAAGTATTATTTGAACAAAGATTTGATCTAGGGCAAGCTATGAGCAATAATTATTTGAAAACATTTAAATTCCTTGATTAAAACCTAAGAATTTTCCATGGCTTTTGATTTATTAGGTGGTCTCCTTTGTGGGTGAGTGAATAATTAATAGTTGAATTATTTGTGTAAATGTGGTTTAAACACAGCTTTTTTTTATTGCTTGCTTGCTTTCTCTCTCTTCTTCTGCTCGCCATCTGTATGGATTTCAGAGTCTTTCTAACACCACACCCGTCTGGGTGATATCACTGCGTGATGTCATCAGGAGACCGTTGTGGCGTGATGTGACATCACTCTGGCAAAACTCACCCCAAAAATAACGCAATTGCTCTAATTCAAACAATCTGAGTGCAGAAAAGAGCTCCACTGTGATCAGACCCGCGGCCTGGATCTAATTATCTCCCAGAATCATGTGCGCATTTTTACTCTGAGAAAGAGAGAGAGAGAGAGAGAGAGAGATGAGGTCAAATATTTTGGCAAGAGATGGAGAAATAATGGGAGGGATGAAGAAAGAGAAGAAGAGGTGGAATTTCCCTGCATAGGCGTCTGTGTAAATCTGAGTTTATTCTCAATATATGTATATATATATATATATATTATATGTTTCAATATATTAAAAGTTTTTTGTCCCCGTGGAAAGCCTAAAGAGACATGTTTTTTTGGTTGATGTAGTTGCTTTTGAAACAGGAAGTCCGAATATCAGCGTGTTGAATACATTGACTGATTTATGCAACATCCAGTTGCGTTTGAGATACCCACTGAGATACCACCCAGTGAAGCTAATCAAATCTGACAGTGAAATAGTTTGGTGAAATATGGAGCACAGTGAAGAGTATAACTAGAGAACCACACCTAGTGGGTGGGGCTTAAACATTTAACATAGTGCATTTACTGTAGTTGGACAAATACAAAAAAGTCACGGATAAACAACCATAAAACCTGTAAGAGCTTTTGTTAAAGTTAGAAAACTGCACAAATCTGTATCTAACAGTACTGATTATTTTCAAGGAAATCATTTTCAAACCAAATATTGACTAACTATTTTCTTACTCTTTAATGCTCTTTATAGAAGTTTATTTTGTAGAAATGTATTCAATGGCATCTTTGCTTATGGCATATTTTATGTGCCACAGACTTTTGCACAGTACTGTAAGTAAAAAAGCTGATAGGTTTTATTGAGTGTGCTGGAGAATATGAGTTGTTCGGGTAACTTCGTCACACTCGCTCTTTTCTATTTTCATACAAACCCCAGGAGTCTACATTAGGTTTTTTTTTTTCCTTCTGAAAACTGGTCTGTCAAGTAATATGTTGCTTTCTTTACAGGTTTGAAAATGTTATTCTGGAATGTTATTTATTTATAAAAATTTATGATACATTTTATGAATGATGTATAATGATGAATAATCTTATTTCTGTTCATAACCCTGATAACAGTCACACCGTGTAATTCACACCGGCTCTAAATCACATTGCAGTCCAATATGGGACTGATAATATCTAGTACGTGTGCGGCTATGGTCCATGACCGTCTGTAGGTTATGCATTCAGGAAGAAGCTCTCTCTAGTTTGTTCTATTCCTGGTGATTCCCCACACGTTTTGGCTCTGAGAGAGAATGTGTGTGTGTGTGTGTGTGTGTGTGTGTGTGTGTGTGTGTGTGTGTGTGTGTGTGTGTGTGTGTGTGTGAAACGTCACCAAGCTCAGAATAGAAACGATTCCCTGTTTCACACACAGCACTTCAGGAGGAAATGATTTCCCACCAGTCTGGAACCTTTTACTGGTTCCAACACAGTGAAACACACACACACACAACACACACACACACACACACACACACACACACACACACACACACACACACACACTGGTGTTTTATTCTGAGAGACTAAAAAAGAAATTCTTAATGTTGAAAAAAAAAAAACAACTAAACAAAGGAAAAAAACAACTTAGACGGGACCAAAAGAATTTCAACTTCAGGTTTATTTTTTTACCTGAAAGTCCTTGCAAATCTGCATATAGATTGAATGGAAATGATCAACTGTATGAAGTTGTGTGGCCAGAAAACTTTCAATATATTTAAGGTTTAAACTTATTATGAGAGGAAGTCAGAGGAGCGAACATTACAAACATTACATATTAATGATGAAACAGTTACACATTAAACAGTGAGATAACAAGGCAGCTCCAGGTGAGATTAATCATTAATTATTATCTGATTATTACTGTATGTCATTGTCTGTAATGTTAACATTATTGCTAATGCAATAATGCCGTAAAGTGCAAATAGCCACTTTATAAAGTTTCTGGGTACAACTACTATGGCACTTCAGTGGTTACTGTGCTAGTAATGGTGTATACCACAACAATTTGTCTTTCAGCAGGTATCTAATATGCTATGGTCATCCAAACTGGACTATAATAGATATGCTACTGGTATCATATAGTACAGGCAGCACCATTGTATTGTTTCAAATAATAAGAGTTTCAACATACACAAAAGTATTGAATTAATGTTACACACATACTATATATATTACACTAATGAATGTACCACATTGTTGTACTTGTAGGCTTAACCCTCCACATTTCTTCATAATTTGCTTCAGACTTTGCTTCTTGTACTTATATTGTAGTCTTGAGGAATAGTTGTCCGGGCTGTACCTGAGCAGCTTCAGAGGAACATTTTTGTTCAATTCAAGCACAAAGCACCATCTTAATTAAGGCATGCACCAGTGAGAAACATGTGCAGATGATGATAGATGATCAGAGCCGGTAATTAGTATACCAGTGATGCTGAATGCTGAGTGGTTGGAACAGATGAGAAGGGAAATAAGGTTGCTACTAAGGTTGTTACAGAAATAACCACTTTTTACATTGTATCTTTAGGCACTTTGCAGCCTGTCACAGTCAAATATTTGTGGTAATTTGTTGAATTTATTGTACATCATTTTATTTAATGTAATATGAAGAAATTAGGTCAAGACTTTTGCACAGTACTGTATGTGGGCAAACAAGTACCTTGTAGTCTATAATGGACTGTCATTAACATATTCTTCATATCAGATTAATCAATGAAGATAGCTACTATGAACTATGAACTATAGTTTCACATCATCATAATAGTAAATACACAGAGCATGTATGTGCTTATGAGATGGTGACACACCTGCAAGCTGTAATTTGTCCGCATCACTTCTTTTTAACATCAAAAACTGCATCACTCCAACAGATTATATTCCAGGCTTTAGGTTTAACCCCAAGTTTACACTAGTAAGCAACAAGTTGCTTGTGTTGTAGTTTATCTTTTGTGTGTGTAAGGCAAGCGCTAATGTTGTCACCCAAAGGTGTGGTCTGTCCATCCTGTTTTCTAGGTCATAGTAATATTTATTATACTTATTAATTTTTTCAAGTTGTGTACCAGCATTTAGAGCATGATACAGCCACTGTGCTGGTAATGGTGTATACCACAACAATTTGTCTTACAGCAGGTATCTAATATACTATGGTCATCCATACTGGACTATAATAGATATGCTACTAGTATCATATAGTACAGGCAGCACTATTGTATTGTTTCAAATATTAAGAGTTTCAACAAACACAAAAGGATTTAATTAATGTTACATACATAATATATATTATACATGTAACATGCGGAAAGTGTTTACAGTATCCTGGTCCATGTCCAATAGTACAGTACATATACTGTTGCACTAATGTATGTACCACATGAAAAAAGGTTCACACCCTAGTGTGTTTAAACATGACTAGTGTGTGTGTGTGTGTGTGTGTGTGTGTGTGTGTGTGTGTGTGTGTGTGTGTGTGTGTGTGTGTGTGTAAAAATCTGTGGTGAAAATGCAAGATTCTTAAGTATTTGCTGACGAGCTGCTGGAAACGGCTTTAATTGGTTTGAAAGTGATAGTAGGCAGCTCTTGGCCACTTTTAATGATGGAAAGTACCAGAAACTTTATCAGGTTGAGACAAACCTGAACGGAATGTATTATTTAAAAAGTGCAGAAGCACACAATATGTAAGTGTATGATTCATTAATTACTTATCATTCACTGAATTCTATTATTTTTTAAAAGCATATTATAAATAAATTAGGAGCGAGTTTATGAGATTTCTCATGCAAAGTGTAAAAGTGATTGACAGTCACAGAAGAATTCAAGTACAGCACAGTGATGAGATGCTAAGCAGCAGTGAACCAGTTGAATTGTGCAGATGATTTAAAGAAGGCCATACATCCATGAATCATAATCTCTTCCAAGGTGGGTTGGAGCCCACTGCAGTCTTTCTTTGAGTATTCAGCAACACCTGATACCTGAAAATCAATGAAAAACTTGTTGCCATCTTGCGGCGACAGCTATTTGTGGAAACCGTACATAAGCTCATTCATGAACACCACTTGCACATTATAGGAATTCACCTGGGATTTATTACCAAATCCCGCATGTAGTCCTGACCTTGCTCCAAACAATTTCACATGTTTGGGCCTTATAGATATTCCTGTGATGGCAGCGTTTCAGACCGGACATAGGTAGTCGGCTCAGGGCTCCAGCATACTGGGAAAACTTTTTTGTACTGAGTGAAATGTTGGAATAAGTGCTTTAGTGTACATAAGTGAATAAATGGATATAATGGTAGTTTTTACTCTCATGTCCGTCTTCTGTGATTTCGCACAATCGTACGGCCTGGTTTGACATGAACACCTCTTGAACACTATGATAAAATGCACCAAACATTTGAGGTTTGATATAACTCTTAATCTAGACCCAAATTGCTTAAGATGTGTGTGTGTGTGTGTGTGTGTGTGTGTGTGTGTGTGTGTGTGTGTGTGTGTGTGTGTGTGTGTGTGTGTGTGTGTGTGTGTGTGTGTGTGTCTGTGTGTGTGTATGTGTCTGTGTCTGTGTGTGTGTATGTGTCTGTGTGTGTGTGTCTGTGCGTGTGTGTGTATCAGTGCTTTATTTAGAGAGGATTTCCTCCCTCCCTCTGATAAAGCATCTGCCTCCCTCTCACACCATCACAACCCCTTGCTGTGTGTGTGTGTGTGTGTGTGTGTGTGTGTGTGTGTGTGTGTGTGTGTGTGTGTGTATTATTATGATGTGTATGAGAGAGAGAGAGAGAGAGAGAGAGAGAGAGAGAGAGCGAGAGATTAAACGTGTATTTAATGGAAAATCTAAATTATAACCTTAAAGCAAATCCTATTAGGCCCACCATGATGGCATCTGTTGTCGTGGTTACTGGATGCATTAAGAGGCACCAATATCTGATGATGTCTCAAAACTGCTCAATGATACTGCGGCATGATTCAGTGTGTTTTTTCTTTATGATCTCATTAATAATGCACAATGCACCAGTGTTGACCTCTCTCTCTCTCTCTCTCTCTCATACACACACACACACACACACACACACACACACACACACACACACACACACACACACACACACACACACACACACACACACACACCTCTAACTCCTTAGGTCATTTATTGGAATTGTTAAAATGATAAACATCCAACCCTGTGCTAAATCATTTTCCTCTCAAATATTAAGATACTTTTCCCCACTATCACAAATGAAAAAATACAACAGTCCAAAAGTGTCACTGTCGAAGTGTAATAGTCTTTACAACAAGCAATTATCAACGGAAATGAATCGTTAGAATGATATTCATCTTAATCTACAGAGTTAACCAGCACATAACCTGTCTTGTGAATATTGCACAGGGATGGTATAGAAGGTAGCAATACAATGTGTGTTAAATTATTACAATACCCACAAAACCACACTCCAAGTTCACAGGCAAAACTTCACTATTTTACATTTCAAAGATGAGAACACACTCAGGGGAAACTAAATGCTCCAACCACTCCAAACAACTGACCAAATTCTCTCTCTCTCTCTCTCGCTCTCTCTCTCTCACTCTCTCTCCCCTTCTGTGGGTATGTGTGTGTGTGCGTGTGTGTGTGTGTGAGAGAGAGAGAGAGAGAGAGATGCCTGGTACACACATTTTGGCATACGTATAATTATCTCGAAACACTCACCCCTGATAAAAACTGCAGTGATTTGTTCAAACCTTTTATAAACACATAGATGACCATATGATAGGAGCATCTCTACATGAATATTCATGAGTAACTAACTTGCCCACCCTCAATTACTGACTTTTCTGTCCTATGAGATTCCACTTTCTAAAATAATCTTCACAATAATATGAAACCCTAACCCTAAATGCTGCATGAGTCAATAATTAGAATAATTAAAAAGTTTAGTTAAACTTAGAATTTTATTAGGCACATGATTAAAAGTGTGTTGAATGAACCCCAATTGTGCTTCACAAGTTAGGATGGCATTTAAGGATGTACCAAAAACACCCAGGTCATTGACCTCCAGCATGCCCCAAAAACTGCCAATTGGTATTCCTCAATACCTAGACCTCACAGACCCTGGTATCAATTCTTCAAGTCTTCTTAAAGCCTTATCCTGCTTCATAGCCTTTCCACATCCTTCCAGACAACAACTAATCTTTCAGTATGTGTTCAGGCATTTCGGTACCCCAAACGATATGGTAAGTGACCGTGGAATACAGTTTAGTTCCCGTGTATGAAGAGGTTTCATGGTGAAGCTGGAGATTTCTGTGAATCTATCACCCAGTTACCACGCCTCCAGTTCCAGTAGAAAGGAAAACTAAGGAAGTGAGGAAGAAACTTTAGCGCTGATAAACAAGAAGACTTGACACTAATCTTTCTCTGGGTAGAATATGACCAGAACTCAGCATGATTTTAACCTAGGGTTTTAACCTAATCTGAACATTCAGGAAACAGTTCACCCCCTTTCAGTAACCACCATTGTTCTCATGGAAGGCCAGCCCCACAGACTCACCAGCTGTAGACAGTTGATTCCTGAGGAGCAAACGGATCTGGGAGAAAGCACACCAGCATCTTAAGTGAGCGACACAGGTAACCTAAGTGTCTACAAAGACGGAGGGAGAGACTGAAGTTTACGAACATAGCAATCAGGTGACATGCACTTGATTGAGGGATGAAGAAAATGTTGGAAATGTTTTGCAACAAAGTAACCTACAAACTAAAGCTACCATGTTACAGATGCTTAGCCCCAATTTTCAATGTTTCTAGGTTAAAACCAGGCGGGCTGGGCAGAAGCAAACCTCCCCTCAATCCCTACAATAACCCTGGACATTGACAGGCATGCTCCAGTACCTCGTGGGAGGACTATTGAAAAGAAGAGAGCTGCTAGGTTCCAGCTCATAATGTGCGTGAGTTTCACACCTGCCACCCGAATTGCCCAGGTCCACATAGTAGGGAATGACCCTCATTCTGTCAGGTCTATGGTAGAATCACCATCAGGCACCAAATCCAAGCACATCTTACAATCTTGGCTGCCGTGGACAATAACACACCTTCATCACAATGGCCACTGAAAATTAGTTTTTATATTTGATTTAAGACAATGGCCTCCACTCTCATTAATCAACAAATTATAAAATAGCCCTTGATCCAGCACATCTTTTTTTTTCTTTCTATTTTTCTGATTATGTTTTTTATATTGAGATTATGCAATCACTGTATGGTGGGCTATTTACTTGCTTTTAATTAATAATTTTGAGTTGATTTTAAATTACTAATACCAGTGGTCATCAGTCTTATCTACAAAGGGACGATGTGGCTGCAGGCTTCAAATTCCAAAATCCTGAGAACTGAGACTAAGATGAATTGATTAAACCAGTGGAATCAGATATGGCTTCTGCTTGGTTGGAATGAAAGCCTGCAGCCACTTTACAGATAATCTCCGAATAAAATAAAGGGAATGCTGTTTGGCAATTCAGTGTACTCTGAAGAAGATGGTTCCATTTCAAATGTGGCTTTGAAGGACACACTGACCAAGCCCCAACTGCTCCATTTACAGCTCACTCGAGATCAGGCAAGAGCCTCGGAATTATGCTCAAGTCTGTAGTTTTCACTAATTTGTATTCACTAAATTTTTGCATTAGTTACCTGAACTCTAAGCCCTCAATGAACACGATGCAAAATTAATGCACATCTTGTAAATGTAATAACGGTAATAAAGACTCCAACATTCTGATTAAAATTCAATTATTTGTTGCATGTACCTTACAGCACAATTTTTGACATATCCCAGTTAAGAAGCTGAAGTCAGAACCCAGGCTCAGGCTGGATACAGAGCACGGTAGCAGATAAGGTTAAGGGCCTTGCTCAAGGGACTAGTAGTGACAGTTTGGCAATGCTGGAGCATGAACCCCTGATCTTCCGGTTATTAACCCAGAACCTTACCCAACTGTACCACAGTGGTGTCCCCACTGAACACTCTAGAACCAAAGTAGACAGAACCTTAACCAACTGTCCCACAGTGGTGTCCCCACTGAATACTCTAGAACCAAAGTAGACAGAACCTTAACCAACTGTCCCACAGTGGAGTCCCCACTGAACACTCTAGAACCAAAGTAGACTGAACCTTAACCAACCATCCCACAGCGGTGTCCCCACTGAATACTCTAGAACCAAAGTAGACAGAACCTTAACCAACTGTCCCACAGTGGAGTCCCCACTGAACACTCTAGAACCAAAGTAGACTGAACCTTAACCAACCATCCCACAGCGGTGTCCCCACTGAATACTCTAGAACCAAAGTAGACAGAACCTTAACCAACTGTCCCACAGTGGTGTCCCCACTGAACACTCTAGAACCAAAGTAGACAGAACCTTAACCAACTGTCCCACAGCGGTGTCCCCACTGAACACTCTAGAACCAAAGTAGACTGAACCTTAACCAACTGTCCCACAGCGGTGTCCCCACTGAAAACTCTAGAACCAAAGTAGACATGTATTTGGGAAAATAAAAGATGTTATATCAAAGTCTAAGAAAAAGAGTACACATAGTTCAGCCAGAAAGTAAACTATAGAGCTTTATCATATAACAAAATGAAGATTTTGTTTTACTTTTTTTTATCTATTCTTTTGTCTGTTTAGGACTGTAGACCTGACTGTGCACTATGGTGGTGTCATAATTTAGACTAACACCCTCTACTCCCCCTCACTTACCATATGCTAATAACAACGGCTCCAGTTCAACTTACCAACTTGCCCCACACACATACAGATACACAGTTTAACAAAAGCCTGGAAAAGACAAAGAGGAAAAATCCCAGTCTTGTTAAACAATAAAACAGTAATTAGCCCACTAGCATTAGTGCTAATAAAAATATCGTCTAGACGTTTTTAAAATGCAACACTGTTTATGTCTGAAAAGACGCTCAGCATATCCTGTTTTCCACAGAGTGCTGAGTCTAGGGGAAACTAAGGGAGGGAGAGCGAGAGAGAGAGAGAGAGAGAGACAGAGAGAGAAAGAGAGAGAGAAATGTTTATTGATGCCATGTTCAAATATAATTTGCTGTAGAAAGCTGTAAATTATCTGCACACAGATTTAGATAGTTTGTTGTCTAGTCATGATGTGCAGAATGACAGAATTAACATGGAATTTTTTCAGTCACTTTGTGTAAAGAATACAAATAAAGTAAAATAATGTGGAGTTATGAATTATAAAATGGTTATTTTACCATTTGGTTATTCACACATTATTTACAGCTAGTTGTTTGAAGCATGTTGTGAAATTCTGATCCACAAATATAAGACACAATTTTTAAATAAACTCAGACTAGCTAGCACAAACATGCTAGCTTAGGTAATATGATTTCATATTGCCTGGGAAAGATTTAGCATGGGGGAATGAAAACTATTTTTCTACCGAATTCTACTTGTTATGATCGATTAAGTACACAGGGACATGTCAGTTAGCTGATATTTCATATGCTGCCAGTAGGCATGTGTTTTGGTAGCTTCCTGACAGATTAGCACACATCATGATTAATGAGGTGTCCCTTACCTGCTTTACCCCTGTGTGTAACTTCAGTTGGACATCATAATACTGCCTGAAAGAAAAAGAAAATCAAATAAACAAAGTTGTCATAGTGTCCTCTATGACTGTAGAGACCACAGAACAGATGCTAACTATTAGCAGCCAAACTGAGAATTGAGGTAAATTCTTACTGCATTTAATGAAATCATCAGTTGAGTAAAAATCCACTGGGAGGCTGTTGGTGTGAAAAAGGCAACATGTCAGTAAAAAGGAATTCATAATTCTAGTTACGAGCAGAGATAAAAATCTGACTTTGTATACACACAGGACATGCAATCATACGGCCTGCAGTGTTTTATCTTTCATCAGAATAATGTTCTCTATTTGACGCCATGTCGCAAATAATTCACATGGCCACATGGATGACGGTTTTAATTATTTATTTTTAATAAATTACAATTACATGGAGAAGAAAGTTTAACCTTCGCACTGCCTGTAAGAAGAAAAAATGAAATTACACTGAAATAAATTAGATCAGTGAATCTGTACCATTAACATTCTCCCGAAAACACCAGTGAGCTGTTGAATTATTCAGGTTAGCGTTAATTAAGCAAGAAATCTACATTAATAACCTTCTGTGTGATAATCATGACTAGACATCTGAGGGTAAATGCTAATAAATCATTAATCTATCATTACTGCTGCTGTGATTAGTTGATATTTAATTAATTACTCTGAGAGGATGGTTAATTATGACAGATGAATATTTTAAAGCTTGAATGAATTAACATTTGGTTTAAAGCTGGAAACTTTAAACTGCTTTTCCGTTTAGCTGTTCGAGAGAAATTTTTTTTACTTCAATTCGCCCTCATGTCTCCGTGAATAAAGTCAATGTGAGCCAGCAGTATGCTGTATTAAAGTGCTACTTGAATTCTTTTTTAAAGGGGATGTTTAGCAAAAATTTAAATGTACACAGTGTCAATATTCCCATATACACATAGACACATGCTACTGAACTACTGCCAAGTAATAGAGGCTTATAGGCTCTAGTTTAGCATTAGAATTGCGTGATTTGTGTGAGTGTTTATACACATTGAAAAGGCTTTTGTTGCTTTGTAGCTCACGTTTCTTAATACTTTCTTTTCTTCACATATACATGTATAGTGAAAAATCATGCTAGGATACACTGTCAGTCATACTGTCTCACCAACATGGGTTAGGGCTATTTCTTTCACCTTAATGAATTCATCAATATTGCCACAATTTTAACCACAGAAATCTGCACTGCTTTCCTTGGAGACATGAAATATGCCTTAAGTACAAAATACAAGCGGCATTCAAGTCAAACTTTTGTGATGTGATTTCTGGTAAATGAAGGCGAAAAACACATTGGCATTTACAGGAGACAGCACAGTATGATAAAACACCTGAACATTACAGTGATTCAGCTGGAAGTTATTGCCACTTCCCCAGTTCAGTCTTAACTTAGTTCCAAGCCATTTCCACATGTTTGGACCATTTATGGAGTTCCTGGGATGCCAGCATTTCAGACGTTAGGCAAGCAGTCCGATCATGGCTCCAGCATACTGAGAAAAGTTTCTACCTTGATGGAATCCAACACTAGTGAAACGCTGGGATAAGTGCATTAGTGTAGCAAAGAATTATACAGAAATATAGGTAGTTTTTACTTTCATAGCTTGTTCATGTATGTTGTTGTTATAGTAAATTACTGAGTCACAGAGTGGTGTTAGTCAGCAGAGTTAGTGTTACCACCCTAGACTATTTTACTAAAACAGCTGGTCTCCATCTGTTTTATACGTCTTATACCACAGCAATGGCAACAATTTGAAATTTTGTAAATTGCATGTAATACATTTTCATCTGTTTATAGTTACATTTCATGCTGTCCAACATTAGTGAACCAAGTTGATTCCTCGTATGACATACAGTGCCTGGGTAAAAAATAGCATTTTAGAATGGTCAAATAACTGATGGTGATATGAAATCACTTAAACACTTGGTAAGATTGCATCAAAGAAAATGAACGTTAGAAATCACAGCTATTTTTAACAGTGAAAGTAAGGCTATTTCCACACTCACAATTTGATGAGAATTCACAGGATTGTGACTAAACTGCTGTATGAGCATTGCAATTCTTGGAAATGTTTTCCAAGACTTTTTATTTAACGTTTGTGATTTATTTTGAGTATTTTTTTATTAAGGTCCTTCTTATGTTGCAAATGAAAGTTAGTAAACTAACCAATATCCTGCAATTAGACAAAGACCCACATTTGGTAACTTCAATGGGATTTGTACTGTATATGTTTTGTGTTTTTTCTCATTTTTATGGTTAAATATCAAACATCAAAACATCGAAAAACTAAAAAAGTCTTGTTAAAAGCCAATTTTTAAAAAAGAGAAAATGGTAGTTCAGAAGAAAAAACACTAACATATAAAATTACCTGTGTTACACAACCCGTATTGCACACACTGCAGAAATACCTGAAAATACAATCAGCTGGGTGATCTCCTGTGTGTGTGTGTGTGTGTGTGTGTGTGTGTGTGTGTGTGTGTGTGTGTGTGTGTGTGTGTGTGTACATACTGTATGTGTTTGTGTGTGTTTTCCCACAACACTTGCTGTTACGACACACTTCCGCCCTAAACACAGCGTTGCTGAGGTAACATTGCATGCCACCAAGCAGTTGTAGGTAAAGTGAAAGTGGGCGGCGTTCCTTTTACCTCAGTTACCTTTGTACTGTAGCCACGGCAACTCCACAGGTGTGTGTGTGTGTGTGTGTGTGTGTGTGTGTGTGTGTGTGTGTGTGTGTCTGAGAGAGAGAGTGTGAGAGAGAGAAAGACTACATTCCAGAGAACACACCCTGGGCTTCCCTTGCTGTGTTATTTCTGACGTTGGCGTTGCTTTGGCAACCAGGTGCGCCTCATTGTTGATTTGGGGAATCCGTCTGTCAGCTGCAGACTAATGAAAGAACTGTGTGTGTGTGTGTGTGTGTGTGTGTGTGTGTGTGTGTGTGTGTGTGTGTGTGTGTGTGCGTGTGTGCGTGCGTGCGTGCGTGCGTGTGTGTGTTTGTGTGTGTGTGTGTGTGTGTGTGTTTAGTTATAGATAAAAGACTTTCTGGAGATCACAGCACCCTCTAAAGGATTTCTGATTTCTATGTGCAGTCCTGTTACCATGGAAACAGTTAAAGGGGTGGGGCAAACACAGAACAGTGTGTTCACACAGAGCACTTCAGTTTTTTGTTGTTTTGCTGTTTGTCTATTAAACTACACATGCTCTGTGTTTAGTGTAAAATTACACCCTGTTCCTTTCACAGTTCCCATCCTAAAACTCTGCTGCTCACACGGTCTCTGTGTCTATCTAGATCTCTCTGTCTCTCTGTTGTTCTCTCTCTCTTTCACTCTGTTTTTAAGTGTGATAAATGTAAATGTAAGAAATTCCCCTCTTTTTTATTAAGAAGTGTGTTGGAAGTGATGAATTGGAGAACGATTTTATTATGCACATAATCAGGAAACAGATTTCAGATGAAGTATTCAAAACTATTTAGAATAGTTTGATTGTAATGAGATAACTGTTTCAGGAGTTGAGGAAAAATGAGTTTTTTCAAAAGTAGCTAGATACTATGGGATGGTCTTGACTTGCAAGAATGTTGAAAAGCACAAATGGCAAAATAATATATAAAATTAGTTTTGGTTATATAAGTGTGAATTTTGAACAATTTTGTATTTTTTAATTCTACCTCCCATAGTTTGTCACAAGGAATTAATCAGAGATCAATCAGCCTGCAATTGTGTTTATGGTCTAATAAATATGCAATATCAATAATATACAAGTTGAATTTTAATTAAGAAAAAAACAAAAGTAACCGGTCATATTAATGCAACAGCAACGTCTACTGTGTTGGGCGACTTTCACAAACACTCGTCACTTAATGACAAATACAAGTGACACATGTGCACTGAGACAGAGCATGGGAAATGATTACCCACAATCCCACAGAGCGAGAGAGAGAATAACCATGTACGTACTACAGTATGTATATCAAGACAAGTTTAACAAGTTAACATTTATTTTCACTGTATGTATATAAAAGTTTTTGGACATTCAGAAGTGGTTTCATTAAAGATCACACTTGAACTTTTTTTGTGCTCCCACTATTCTGTAGGGGCCTTTGTTGCGTGAAACCTCAGATAACATCTGGGCAAGGAATCATCCAGTTTTTGTTACAGCTGTGTTTAACCTCCCAGGTTAAAAAATATTTCAAGTTCATCTATATATCATTGAAAACATAACTGAGAAGCTAAGTTATTTTTTATTCCCTTTGCATCTCATACATGCTTTATAGGTTTTAGTTCAGGGATTTCAGTGAAGTATTCTTTCAAAAAAAAGTAAAAAAAAAATTCCTAATCCTGTTTATAAGTCAGTTTCTATCGCTTGAACAATGTCTTTCTAGATATCTGCAAACCTGCCTCCAAAACGTCTGAGTTCATGATGACATCAATAACCACCAGATGACCATCATGCTGTGGGAGAAACAGCCCAGCCACCTTCCGTGCTTTGAGACCTTAGTGCACTTTGGCTGGAATTCTTCTCCTGGCTCTACCAGCACATTCCATCCCAGTTAAATTTTGATTCCTCTGGAAAAAAAAGACAGTTCACTAGAATCTTCTGACTCTCTAATGTTTTGTAAATTTTGCTCTTACTTTCATATTCTTGAGGCTGATAAATGGGTTTTGCCACATTACCCTCTCTTTACAAATACACCTGCTTATCCGGTTTGGAAATGTTTTTACAAAAAATCATATTTGGTCATTCTAACTGATATCTAAAGCAACCCTTGCTCTGGTTTCTTGTCTTTTTTAAACTCACTGATGCTTGTTTTCACTCAAACGTCCTTCACTTTTTTACTTTTTTATTAATATTATTGATTTACATAATTGATTTTACTATTTATTTAGCTGTACAGAAACAGGAATTTAGTTTTTTGAATCTGTATCACCTGTTTGTGGTGAATAAATGCTGAAACTTGCTAGCGCACAAGACAAAATGTATCCTGCTGACTAACAGGGTCATTAGCTGTTAGCATATAAGAACACTTTCATCCACTAAACTCAATCCTGACAAACACATACATTCAACAACTGACGCCAGCTTCCATGCACGTGTGCACTTCTGCAGTGTGCTGTCGCCCCCTGGTGATTATTTTTAGCAGTGACAATAAAGAAAATAAATGACACCTTGTGTCTAGAATAATAATTACAACTGGATTATCTTCTCTGAAGGCTCTCTCAAAACCTAAAGCACAACTTTATACATTTTCCCAAACCCCAAACATCCATCCAAAAAGCTTGGTGTCAAGGAGCCCAGGGCAGCAAGGAACTATGCCATGATTCTGACGAAGTGCTTGGAATGGAATAATGTTGTTGGTTATGACCATATTCACAATTAAAGTTTCTTATTATAGATGTGGCTTACTTATTAGTGCTTATTAGTCACCTCGCACCTCCAGGGTTGGAATTTGATTCT